>JAZBHA010000147.1:35236-49278 GCA_037464855.1 Iselma pallidipennis | reverse complement strand
TTTTTGTTCAGAACAGTTCTAATTTCTAATGACCAAAACTTGATTGGTAGCACTTTTATAAGTGTTCATTATAGACGAATTCACTATAAATGGTGTCTACTGGATTACAATTAATCTAAACTCAAAGTTTTGCAGATTTTCAACAGGGGATATAAAAAAAATTAATGATTCAACAAAAAGGTTATTCAAAATGCTACCTATTTGTGATAGTATAGTCTAAAGCTAGGTTCACATATATTCGCCGACTTGTCGCTTGTCATACTTATCAGGCTCGTGTGCAATGCAAACTTATTGGTTCAGGCAATCAATTCCTGTATTTATTGCTGATGTGGTGATCCACACGAGCCACACGATCGGCTGATTCTCCAGTGACTTTTACGGAGACGAACCTGACCGGCTACGAACGTGAGCATATGTGGACATAGCTTTAGATAGCCATACAGGTCCCATTCATGTAGGAATCAAATAATATCGGATAAGATCAATCAGGTGGTAGTATAGTGGATTCCTATTTCGGTCTACCCACGTACATCTTATAATATTTCAAGCGGCATATGAGATTTAATTAAAGATTCTTTTTTTTTTGTTTTTGAAATATTCAAGAACAAGAAAAACCTGTCGTATACATTTAGGTACACACCCATTTACTACTAATCCATAAACAAGTGAAATTAACAAATTTTAGATGACTTTAATCCATGACGATCGAAAAAGCGCATAAAATCAAACACACACACAATCCCTCTTACAATAAAACGTGCAATTCGCTATTATTATTGAACAACTTCAACCTCTAGGTAGTCATGTACAACTTTTATGAATAATAATAATCGTTTGTATGTGGGTAATGTTTAAATAAGTAGAGGGAGAAGTTGTGAATGAAATCACGTGACATTTGTCGATAAATAATATTAATTCAAGAATTTCTGATTGTGAACTTGATTTTTCTTCTTTTTTTTGAATATAAGTGTGATCGATAGGCTTTAAATATAGTACTTTCGTGCATCGAACACATACATATTTAGGTGTGCGTGTTTGCGATTCCAATACGAGAATAAATATATCAACCTATCTATAAAAATATTATGTGTAGGTTGTCGATGAACAAATAATAAAAACTATACGATTTTAAACCGATTAATTGAAATTGGTGAAATCGATGACCTGATTAACACTTTGGTATTATTTATATGATTACATGGTAAATATTCGATGAACAAGAAGCTTTTCTGGTATGTATGTACTTGTAAAGTTTGATCGTCAGTAGTTATTATAAACTTCCTTCAATGTTTTTATTTCATGAATCTTGTTTTGAAAACCACACCTGAACACCAACGAGATCTGAAGCATTCTTTAATAACATTTGTATTGCAATCAAGTCTGTTTTATTTGTGTAAAGCAATTTATACGAGTAGTCGTTTTCGACAATCATCAGCTTGGAACTATAATAAAATAAATAATCTTCAAAGATAGCATGTTTAGGTATTGGTAGAAGAAAATCGAAACAGCTATTATTGGAAATTCTGATCAACAGGATCGGCTTGATGAGGGCCCGCACTTAAAGCTTCCTTCCCATGACCAATGCCGGCTCAGGAGGTGTCTTTACGGCAGTGCTTTCCAACCTTTTCTGTCTCACAGCTGGTTCCAAATATTCCCTAGAACCGACTCGCGAAACCCTGGGGCTTCGCAAACCATTGCTTCATGGGATAACTGCACTGCGCCTCATGTTTCCAGAATAAATACAAGATCTTTTCACCTTTTTTCAAATCGGATGCGTTTGCGCTGGGCCACGTAAAGCTTCCAAACGGCTCTGCTGATAAAATAAAACAGAATTATAAAGTGTTATTCCATATAATCCATAAGCATCTATTTGTTAAACAAGATCAAATCATTTTCTGATTTCTTGGTAGTAAGAGTGTTAATGACCTATGAATTGGTTTTATAAATGAGAAGGTGTGTGTATGTAATGCGTGTGTAGGGTGTATATTTTTATCAAAACTTCAACTAGATGTGCAACACCTATCCAGTTACAGAAATAAACTTCTAACGATTGTAAATATATGTGTGTGTGTTCTATAGCACCCTGTCTTTGGATGAGTGTGCGTATAGTTATTGTTGACTTCATGCCTTCTAAATAGTACTTGGACTGTTCAATGTTCCGGATATGTTTATAATTCATACATACATCACGAATTCTATTTTAGAAAATGTTAAAAATTCAACACTGTAGATATTATTCAAATGAAAATGTTATTTTTATTGTTTGAAAAGATAACACAAGTTGAAAACTTTCAGAAGCTGTGCCCGTAATAATAGTAGAAAGTGGAAAAACAACAATCAATTTAATTTTTTTTTCGCTCCTGTAAAGTCTGACAATGGCAATAAAACATTCGTAATGTCTGTAATCAGTCAACTGTCAAATAATGTTTTGAAAAATAAAGAATAGAAGAAAAAGAACAACAACAACAACAATGGCACATATAACAAATAAATAAAATTAGACGGAAATTTGTATAATTATTATCAAAGTGTAGGGTTGAAATGGAAGCAAGTAATTTTCGACGTTGTGGTCGATCGATAATGGTCATTAACAGAATCTAAATCTAAATGGTTAAACGGGAAATACATTAATTACCTAGTATGTAGTTATGAAGATAGCAATACTAATTCTATGGTAATCTTAGGGGCTATGCCCATTTGATCGGAATCGAATCGATGGGTCGGTAGAAAACGCAAAATGGGCACCTCAAAGAGTCTACTTAATCAAAAATCTATAATAAATTGTATCTTTTGAATAATTCAGATCGTGTGAAAAATGTAAATTGACAAAATTTCATTTTAGTTGAATCAGAATACCCATATCGTTCTTTTTTGAAATTTCCACAAACTATATTTTCTTATTTTATTGAATAACTGAAGAAATTTCTATAGAAATACGATTTTACCTTGACTATTTCACTCATAGTAATTATAACCAATGCATTCTAGAGTTCTAACTGACACCTAAGAGGTGATACACATGTAAGGGTCGTTTCTTATAAAAAAACTTCCGGCCAAGTTTACGTGCATTTAAGGGGCAGTCGGCGTTTCTTTGCTGCTAGTGTGAAATATCTCTTAGGGAAAACGAACGTTTTTTCATAAAAGTCTATGACTCTATGCTTTTCAGACAGACATGACCGTTTCATCGATTCGGTCCCGCTGTCGTGCGCGCAGTTGCTAAAATAATACATCTTTTCCAATTCAAAGTTAACAAACAGACAGTTCTTATTAAAATTTTGACATCTAGTTAAAGTGTCTCTTCAATTTAAGTGTAAATGATACAAACACGTTCAAGTACTGAAGCGAGAATTAAAGTAATTAATTTTGAATTTAACTAATTGAAATATAGCGGAATTGTTACTTTTCTCTGCCACTGATACGTAAAAATTGATTGCAAAGAAATTACTTTGACACCGAAACAACCACCCGTCGTTGTTCAAAAAAGTAGGTACAGAAATTGTAATTTTCTTCATGACTAGAGACTAGAGTTGTAGTCTGGCTGCTCTATGAAAATAGCAACTATTGTAGTATAAGTTTTACTGGTACAATAAGAAAAAATAAGGTTTATTATAAGGATAGGTGTTTCCGAGAGGTTTTCGCTATCTAATAATCAATTTAATCTTATCAGATACATGGTTGATTTTATAAATCGAACTCAAGTGTGAAGGAAAGACAATAAAATGATTTTTACGATATTGAGCAACAATTGAAATATATGTTGTTTGTAATGGTGGATAGTGTGAAATATCGTCAAGTTCCACCTACACAATAAATAATAGACAAGATATCCGTTCTTACCTTATAAGTATATATCCAAATAGCATCCCTACAATTAAAGTTGTCGCAAATAACCTGACTTGTTCTTCTTATTGATGAATAATTATAAACATAACAACAACAACATATACAATAGTTAATAAATAATTCATAAAGTTATTTTCGTATAAAACTGATACCGTTAAAATTGCTTAAAGAGAACCTTGTCAAATATTGACCAATAGAGAAACAAACAATAATTTGTATAATAGAAGACTGGGAAGTAAAAAAAAAGTTCATCTCTCTCACTGCATGATGTTAATTTGGTAATTTCAGAAGCAGAATTCCGTTTATTCAAAACATGTCATTAAATTGGTTAAATTAAGGTTTAGCATCTATAGGAAAAAAGAAATACTTAAATAAATAAATAAATAAACAAGAAATTGTGACAAGTGATGAATACTGATTTACAATTTATTCACATAAAAAAAAATCTTGTAATATCAACATTCTACAACAAAATTTAATTATTATTGATGATTTTAAATGGGTAGATAGTCTGTTAAAATTTAACTGACTTGTTCATTAACTTAGCAATTTATATATTAATTAACTACGTTCATAGAGACAGAGATTTCAATTAAATGAAAGATAAGTGACAAGATCATTAAGTAACTATGCAACTACCTGACCAATGGTCAATCATAGCACCACCGTGATAAATTTAATCGTCCATTTAATTCAGATTTATCGTAAATAATTCTTATAATGGCTATTAAATGTGATTAATGTCTCATTTCATATAACATATTTATGGATAGACACACACAAAGAAGAAAACTAAATACAGCAAATACTCGATTATCCGGACTGAAAGGGGATATGAATAGTGCAGATAACGGAAAATCCGGACAATCGAATACCTATAGGAATGTGTAGATGTTCCACATTAGCCTTATTCGACTTTGATGTGACTACTTTCGCTGGGATATTCTGTATAGTAAATAATCCGGACAATTGTCAAACAGGATAATTTGAAGTCCGAATACTAGAGAGTTTACTGTAATTTGTAGAAAAATCGACTACTAACAGTTCGGGATTAGACAGCGTTGGAATTCGTCTGGATGAAAATTTATTTAATGGAATTGATAGATTTTCGACAGGAACTTCTCTTCTATCCGTCTTCCACCATTAATTAATTAAAGAGAAATATTGAATCCTTTACTGTAAAACTTTACTCAAATTTACCACCATCACTGCTACTAAAACTTTCATTAGTTTCACGTAAACGGAAGTTCTCCATCATCGATTTGTAAATTGAAGCAAACATTGGAAAAATGATAAATTATTCAAAATATCTGTAATACAAATATTACAGTCGGTTTAATCATTTCTATATAATAATTTTATTGCAAATTCAATCTAGAATTGTGATGATTTCTTATGTAAATCACGGGAGGAAAAAAAATCTTGAAAAGTACACACAGCACCATCAGGGTGCGGCTTTACAGATATCAAGTCCCACTTAGTGGAATTTTAAGTGCCTTTTGCCACCACTTTTATTGACTGTTTTTATTGCAATTGAAACGTTTCCAGCATTTGTATGATTTTTTTAACGAAATCGATAGAGTTTATTATACAATCTCTATTCGAAAAGTCTACATTTCTTTTATCGATTCTATTATAGAATGGAGATGTCTGAAATGATTAACACGAAAATTTCAGTTTAATTGCTTATTAATATAAATTGAATTACATTATTACATATCTACATATATCTTTATTGTTTATTGCGCAAAAATTTTGAAACGATTAGAAAGTCAACAAATAAATTATTATTAATGAACATATTTTCAGTATTTTATTACTTTAGAAATAATTGCTATATTTCTCTACTTACAAATTTATGATCCAATAAAATAATAGTAGAAAACTAAGGAAGAATATTTCATGTTGTATCTAACGAGATAATCGGATATTACGAGAAGACAAACTTAAACATTATTTGGGAATCTAAAAGAAATACATATATTCAAAACAAACACATTTGAGCTAATTGATGATGATTTTCAGGATAATTATTTATTATGTAATTTTCCCAAGAAAATTCGCCTGTCAGTCGGTTAGTCCTATCTATTCAGGAAGTTTTGTTAGACCCTTATCAACGATTCTGGTGGTTATTATTACCTCCGGATTTAACAGCTTTCTAACAATATTTGATAACATGTTTAACACTAGAACTGTAAAGAATTTGTCCCCATTTTATATTATACACATACATATGTATAAATAGCTTCTATTTTTGTGAATTTTTGAGGAAATTTACTATAATAAATGATAATACAGTTAGGAAAATAATGAGTTTGGTTATAGTCCTAAATAATATCAATTTATCATTAGTGATGTCCCGTTGGCAGCCCACACGCGACACATTGTCAACTGACAATATGATAATATACGTGGTGATTTAAAAAAATAAATAAATAAATAGATTTGGTTGTTGCCATCAGGCACTCCTTTAAACATAAATTGTACGTTTTTTTTCTATATCATTTCCAAGGGATTATCGGCGCCACTTATCAAATAATATAACAAAAATTACCTATATTTGTTGAAGTCTAGAAAGTAGGTACCTATATCTGATTAAAACGGATTTTTTTCAATTACTGGCAAATCTAGTTTATAAAAATTAATCTAAATATTTACAATAGATAGATAGTTTTGTTTAATTTTCAATTAGTATTAGCGTGCTAAATGAAAACTGAGTGAAAAATTGTTGATTTTCAACCTATGTTGTGGTGGATGGTTCGATTATCTTGGCAATCATTCCTGTGATTGTAATTTATAAACTAACTATTTATAAACAACTAAACTGAAAATAGACAAATTTGTGTCTTGTTGTTGCATCTTCTTAAAATAGCAGTCACATTCGCTATACACCTATCATCATCATCATCATTTGAGCACACATCAAAGTCCCCATCATCATCATCATCATTGTCATTCAAATTAAATGCACCATCGACCAGAATGTGAAAATCAAGAAACCAGAAAACTAAAACTGACCCTAATGTCATCTTGAACAGCACGATTCCTTTTTCGTGTGTCGATCCATCATCCTCGTTGACTTAAGTCGGGTGTTTCACCTGGTGTTCTTTCAGCTAGCACAACGTCCTCATCAGCATCATCAACGAGGCCAATCTCTAATACTCCACACACATACACATATGGATTGCTCTCTCTTCCTCCATATTACCTTTCATCCATTCAAAACCTGATAAGTGTAGTGTAATACGTGTATGTGTAAACCTCGCGACTTGGATCGTCGACGGCGGCGGCAACGACGACGACGATGATGACGGCCAAGGCACACGCGATATGTGGCCAGTTGTCGTGTAGTATAATATACCCAGTGATGGTGGTGGGTTCAGTTCAATCTCGCGACTCGTTCTGTTGAGATGCATACCAGTTTTCTTTAATGAAAACACCGCGACACGTGTTCTACGATATCGTGTCCGAATAACACAACCAGTAGTAGTGGTAGAGCGGTGTATCATCGCAATAATGGCAAAATCGTAATATAATTTCCTTTTTAATATTCAAAAATTCGCTCGTGTACGCACGGCTGACTCACATTAGAAGTGTCTAGCAATTCGACCAAAAATGGTAACAACCAAATTTGGAGAATTGACCGTTAGATTGGAATTTGTTTATTCGCTGTATTAATTTACTTTTTAAGAAAGAAACATTACACACATACACAACTTGTTTTGGTTTGGATGAGTCTCATCATCTTTCTTTTTATGGAATTTGAATACAATCTTCCGTTTTCTGCATTTCAAATTACTAAAAGTAACAAGATAAACAAAAAAAAAAAATTATACATATAGAGAGACAGGATTTATTGGAGACGCGATTCTGACAATAATAAGATTTAAATCTCATTAAAAATTGGCAAACTTATACATACGTTGTAGATTGTAGGTGTTTTGTAGTTTTTGTATGCGTGAGCGTCAATAAATTTGTCTTTTTCGTTTGGACATTAACGTGATTTTCGCTCAAATTTAATTCGAATTAAATTAATGTCAAAATTTAAAGAAATAACAATAATTCACCGCTAAACGTTGAATACATAAATAAATTCTAATAGTTACTGGTTAGATTTGATTGAAGAAAAAGAAAAACGAACTATGAACGAAACATATTAATATGTGGAAACATAAAAATTTATTATTGGGCGTTATAGTGTATCTTTCATTCATTTATCAGACTGATGAAATTCGAAACAATTCGAACAATTATTATTTGAAAAATTATTATCGAACTTATCAGGACCATGAACGACATGTGAATTTATTTAAACGACAACTAGTGATCAACAATAGTGATGAAGAATTTAGAGAAAATTTCGATCATCAACGTCGTCATCGTCATGGTGAAAATCGAAAATTTGAAAATTTGAATCGCTGTCGACGCTATGCTGAAACGTATTACAATCCATATCATCATCAACATCATCAAGTCGTCAAATCGAATTGTTATTATACACCACGAAGATGTTATCAGAATTATTGTACTTATTGTCCTACGTCGAGTTGTCGCCGGCGTTGTCCTTCAACCTACCACTGCACTCATCCTCCAACACCAACACCAACAATTTGTACGTATCTTTTGACATTTTTTCCTTCCATTATAACCGAATTAGAATAAGTCTTCTCGTTTCATAATAATAACATGCTGTTTTTATTAAAATCATTACGGTTAATGCTTGACATTTCAAGAGAATTTGCCGGAATGTGCAAATTAAGATAAAATCATCATGCTACTATATAAAGTTTTTGTCGGTAAACTTCATAATTATGACGAAACTTCCGTTTTTCATTTTTTGTCTTTATTTCACATCTAATGTCTCTTTTGAATATAATTTTCATAAAAGATAAGGCAAGTAGAGAAATTTTTACAACATTGACCGCGTTCTGGATTTGTTAGAGCGATAAGAATAAAGGCCCATTTTGGAGAAAGTGATCATGAGTATGTGGAAAGTGTTCAGGAGTTCGAATTATCCTGAATTGAGACTTATTGTTAGCTCAACTTTGTGGCATCTACGGTTCTCGAGATACAGGCGTTCAAAGTCAGATTACTTTGAAGTCCTGTAACTTCTACGTCCTTAGACCGATTTTGAATCGATTTGATACAAAAGTACTATACTAACCAAGAACTACCAGAAGGGAGGTATCACTTGATTTGACCGATATTTACTTGCCCTTCTTACACTTACAACTTTTTTCTACCACCAGCTACCAACTTGACTAGGTGTGGGTGGTAGTAATATGGGACTTTGAAATTTTCAATGATGCAAAAGGGCAAGTAAATATAGGTTAAATTACGTAATACACCGCCCCCTGATAGTCCTTGGCTAGTAGTACTTTTGTACCAAATTGGGTCAAAATCGGTTAAAGGATGTAGAAGGTACGGGACTTCAAGTCTTCGCGGTGTAATCTCAATTTGAGCGGCCATATCTCGAGAACCGTGCATACCACAAAGTTGAGCGAAGTCTCATTTCGGGGTAACTCGACCTCCTCAACCCTCTCCTCATACTCATTTCCTCGTCTGATCATTTTTTCGAAAATGGGCCGATTTTATATGTAACCCCGCTAGTGTCCTTTAGTTCAAAACGTAATTTTAATAAATTACAAATTTTATCACAATTTCATTCATAATATTTTCGTATTTTTGTTTATTAGATTAAAATAATAGTTTCTATTAGAATAAGATAAGAACAATAATTTCATTGAAGAAATCCCCTCTGTTTAATGTACTATGTTTAACAAGTGGTTATTTCAACAAATCACATTAAAACGATTACAATTAACAGAGGATAACCTATGTGTATATGTATACGTGAATTGTTAAACAGGAACAGGAAGGAAGAAGATAAAGTGACAACGTAATTTACAAGTGTCTTATATTAAAGAAGGAAAGCAAACGGCGCCTAATTCAAGTTCATTCATTCATGTCTTTATAATCAGTTTTCTCTTTCTTGTCGTGTCTCTCCACGTGGTGTAATCTACAAGTTAATTGTTTATAAATCCATTAACTGTACAACTAATTCATAGAACATAGAACACACACAAACACACACACACACATTTATATAAAATAAACTCGTTATCCTTTGAGAAAATTGTCGAGCGACTTACAATTAGAAGAGAATTGTCTTCTGCAGGAAATAAACTGGAAGATTAACAAACAACAGGCGAGACAAATATAAAAATAGACACTTTTAACTGACATTTAATGAGGTAAAAAACGGGGGAAAACAAAAAAAAAATGGAAATCTGTCTGGGTGGAACTGTTAAATTTCGATTTTACTCCTCCTACTATTTCTATCGATAGATTCTTCTTGTTGTAGGTATATTTATAAACATTGATGAAAATATCACTAATTATTATTGACATGTATATTATAAAACGGTATTATAAAAACTAATTTTATGCTAGATTTAAAATTCATTTACTACATTCACGACTAAATTACGTATAGCAATCTTAATAGCTGATGGTATGTTTCATTTCATTTTTTTAATTATCTTTGTTAATAGTCTAAATGTTGTTGTACACGATTTACATATATTTTCATAATTATGGTTCATATTCAATTTAATTTTGTCTATATTTCGCAATAAGCGGCTACTCATTAATTATATAGAAATTATTTAAACCAGAAGAGAACAATGATCGTCTTAAGACTTCAGCAGTATGAAGAATTGGTTATTGTTGTGTAGATTTCAGTAACAATAATAAACGTGTTTGGATCGTGACTTGGTATTGTAAAATATCTTTTTTTCATATCAGTATAAGTCGTTAGGTTGAAACTGTAAAAATTACTCTTTCTTTTTATCCGTTTCTTCTTTTGGAAAGCGGAAAAAACACAGTAGAACGCCAGATAAATTAATTTTATGGTCGTCTAATATTAAATCAAAGAAATTCTTCACTCCGTCTTTCCACTATACCTATAGATCAAATTAGTGACAATTTGTCAATAATTAATAAAATTGTTTCTTTTCATCTTGTTCGGTGGAAAAAAAAGTATATAACTGGATCATAACCAATTTTTTCCATGACATTTTTATTAGTCCCAATGCTTGTCTCATAAATTTCCAACCAAAATTAACTTGTCATCGTATGGTTTAATTGAATCAAACTATAAATCCCTCTACTCTTATTCTGTATTAAATAATTTTTGTGATTTGCAAATGTTGTAAATAATACAAACAAGAACCAGCTACATTATCATAAAAATTTAATTGGACGTGTTATAATGATGATAATATAAGCTGGTTCTTTTTTTATTTTTAAGTGCATAAAATCATTTTGTTGTTTTAACATGTGCATTTATTTAAGCGACATTCGCCCACATCATAAAATATACATCAGAAACAGATTCATTTGGTTTTTAAGTAGTCGAGATTTTCTTTTATATCTTTCAGTTTTTATGAATAGATATTGTTGTATCATTAGCATTCTATTTTGTGTTTGGATAAAATAAGATGACAAGGAGTTACTTAAAAACAGTGACGTAATATCGAAATTGGTTACCTTGGATAATAACCGACATAAAGTTTAAAGTAACCGTTATTAATTCCGATAGATAAATTTGTACAATAAAGAGATGCATCCACACAGGGAGATTTTTCTCGTCAAATTTCGTTCCTTGTCTGTCAAAAAATAAAGACGGACGCTATCTTTTCCTCTTTTTTAGAGAGAAAAAGGGAAAAGTTAGTAGTAATAGGTGGCAAGTATTCATGATCATCTTTCAGTGCTTAGTTATTTTTAGCGATGCTTCTATTGTAATCTCTTGGTTTTGTTGTTATGTTTTCCTTTGAATTCCTCTCGTAATTTGTCTCATAATGTTGGTGATCTTATTAAATATGGGTTTATTGTGTATTTGTCCATTTTTTCACATCATTGTATGGCTTCATCCAGGACAGTAGTTTACTTCCACTGATTATCGCTAATCTATTTACGGGTGATTTCTTCAAATATTCTATGTGCTCCTTCTCCGGGAATTAGTGTTTTTAATCGAAAACCAATAAGTCCGCTTTACTCTGGTCTTTTTACAGTCTTAAGGAGGCATCACACGTATCTTTTGTATGAGAAAATGGACATGAACGTGATCCCCATCAATTTGCGAATGAAAAGGTTAATTTAGATGAAGCCATACACACTAATTCCATTAAAAGCGAAGCAGGACCTTACCAAGGAAACCAAAGAGATGGAAAAAGGGATACTGAATACTATAAGGTTTGACCATAGTCCAACAAACGTATTTTGTATATAAAATTTTATCTAAAATCATATACACATATATGGTCAACCATATTTAAGTAAACATTGTCTTCTATTGTGCGTAAATAAGACTGAAAAATATAAATTTACCACTTACGTCATCTCTACTTATCCCACATTGTTTAGATTCACTATAATTCTAAAAGGAAAAACAAAGGTTTTAATAATAAATTCAAAGCACTTAAAAAGCCTCCAGTCGAGTAGTTTTCTTGATTACAGTTCCTTATAACAAATTAAATATACATTTTGCGGATTGCATGTCCAGATTAAACCGATATCAGTTCCAATGGTCCCTCTAGAGTGCGTAGCCGCGCAGTTTTTACTGTAACTCCGTGCGCTTACAGTAGATTGCCGCGCAACTCCTAATGAAAATCTGTAACATTTCTAAGTTCTGCCTCTGTATGCAATTATTTCCCACTTTATTTAGATTTTGTCTATAACGTTAATACTGGCGGGCTAAGATTAACACCAACAATTTTGGTTATTCACCGTATTCTGTAAGCGTGTTGGCATCACGTCGTTGTTCAGGTTATCTTCGCACCCACTTATAGTTGAGAGCTTTAACCAATAGTGGACAAACAGACAAAACAAATTTAAACATCCTGGTTCTTAGGTTCCTGAACAATTTGTTTCCAGAATATCAAAGTCGACGTTCACAGTAAAAGATAATAATAATCAATAAACAAAAGTTAACAACTACCTGATATGATTAACTTTATTACTTTTACTTCTTCCTAATTTGTTTTGCATTATTCCTCATCACTTCTAAAAGCATACATGTCACTTACATTAGATATTCACAATCAAACCTACTTAGAACCTCATTATCACGTCTAGATTTTCTAGTTTAAAACCTGTAATCTGTTAATGGAGTCCCATGTAATGCTTCATGTTTCTTGAAAAAAGTTTGAAAACTACTGAATTACTACAAGAAAGCTCTATTTCAGCGTCTACTTGTTGGTTTTTTTCACAAAAAAGTACAGTCTTTTTCAATACGTCAATATCACAAAGATGCAATTAATAATAAAAAAATGGACGACAAGAAAAATCGTTAGCTTTAATTGAGACAAGCTTTAGAAAGGCGGAACTTCTCTATATACAAGCTGAATTTTGTTCATATTTATTATATCTATAATCAAGAGTTAATTATAAATTAATGTACAATCATTTATGTAAATGAATTCAACATTACAATGTTATACATATAGATAATTTCGGTTTACTGTATACCGACTATAAACATATTACATATAAGAGATCAAATAGATTGTTTTATTGATATTAGGTATTCATCAAAATATTTACATCAATACTTGTAATATTGAGTAATAATGTAACCCGATTTAATGATAAAAGCTGTCAGATTAGGAAACAATAGGAATATAGTAAATTGCTAGCGGACAAGAAACAATGATACATCACTTATGAATCGGATATTGTTCCTATTTCCCCTATACATATAGGTAAAGATATAGATTTTGAATCAATATACGGTGGAACCCTAGAATTCCGTATACACTTTGATCCAAACATCCAAGAATCCGAAATTCAAAAATGGGGATCGGGATCGGATTAAAGAGACTCTACTATATCATCTCTAAGGTACTGGTATTCGAAATAGTACCGTTGAGATTTCTTTCTGTCCCCTCTATTTTTTGTTCCTCTTCATTCACCATTTAACCTGTCGATTGTTATTTATGAACGTCCATGATGGATTAACTATCATTATTACTATTATGGCTATTGGAAAAGTGTTCATTCTGATCATCGTCCATTATATAATACTGTAGAGTAGATAGTCATTTGAAAATTTATTGGTTTATGATCGTCGTGTACACACAGCGGTATAGACGTTTTGTTTTATCTTATTATTATTATTTTTTGGTTTCAATTCAATA
>JAZBHA010000147.1:22293-35181 GCA_037464855.1 Iselma pallidipennis | reverse complement strand
TATAGTACGACGAAGAGATTTTCCAACTTGGCATGTTGATAATTTCAATCATTTACTCATTAGTTCTGAAATAATTCTGTAATTCTGTTTTAATTTCATGTAATTTATTCTGAGAAGTTTACGATCGAGAAAACGACCAAAAAAGTGTTATACCTATGTAGGTATTTGACTGATTGCAATCATAATTTAGAATATGATGTTTCTAAATATCTGTATGGTGGTAGACATGAGTTTCATAAATGTTTCGCAATTAGAAATGACTTTATGAATGGATTATAATAAATTAATCAGTCATTTGAATCCTAATAATAAGTAAAGAAATTTATTTTATTTATTAACATACATTAAACATTGTCATATATAGAAATATTCCTATATTATAACAGAATGTTTGATATAGTTTGATGCTAACAATCAGTTGATATAATAGCAGTTATCAATAACCTACCGAGTTGTAACAATAAAACTCTCTTGTAGATTTATGAATATAGAACTAAAAATTATAAGACGTCTATCCAGGTCTGTATTTACGTATGCAATCATGAGGCACCGGTTCAGGACCTCACTTTCAAATGAGTCTCATTTCCTAGAAGTTTTCGTGTCTTGTTTCGAATGGACCCTCAGTCTATTCAGAGTACTTATGTATATGAAATAAATACTGTAATCTAACAGATTAGTCTAGCTATTTTGACTCGGCCTCCTGAAGAAAGCAATAAAACAAATCAAATAATAGAGTAATGAGACAAGAAAGAGCATCTGTTAAGAGGGATTGGTGGTAATTCCTATCATGTAGACAACTGGTAGTTAGAAAATAAAATAATTGATTATCTTTCTTTTCTTCATTTTGTCCTCCTCCGTTCTATTGCTTTAGTCAGAAAGGTCAAGTCAGAATAGCTAGACTATACAAACGTAAAGGCTTACACCTGTGAATCGCCGAAGGTGTGAATACGACTCTGCGTCTACCTGCAATATGGTATGCAATAATGGTAATCGAGTTTCGATTTTGATGCGATTGGGAAATCAACAATATTAATTTCAAAACGAAAATTACTCATTACTTTTCTTTAACTTCAATCTATTTATATATAAGTTAAGATAATATTGAATCATTTCCATTTATTAACAACATAATGTGTATTTATCTACACACTATTTTAAAATAAAATTTTATCTAAATTGTGTTTAGATGCCAATAAATCACTTTAATGATTTTTTTCCTTTTCATTATCAATAATATAATTATTGAAAATCATTTGAAGAAGAAATTAATCACAACATTGACAAAATAGACATTTATGATGGTCGTTTCTTATTATTATAACTGACAAGTATATTATAGGTATAAACACTTTTTTATATTTTACGATTGGATATTGATCATCATTTCTATTACTGTTATGTAGACGTCATAATATTTTGTACATTTTAGAATTGAATTAAGCGACAATTTAATTCAATTAGCCTCAATTAAAATGATTAACCCTGGGTATACTTTGTTGGGTGCTTTGATTCATATAGTGGTTGTTATTAAAACAATTATGGGTCGTCAAATTTGGAAAATTCAATAAAAAAAAACGTAATGCCTTCAAATAAACATTTTTTAATAAGCTTGGTTACTTGTAAAACTGAAAGGTCTAGAAACCTATAATTATTGGCAATTTTTTACAAAAAGATGAACGAAAAGCTAGACTTTAGACGAACACAGAAAACAATTTGAAAACAAACTGAAAAACAGCCAGTATCCATAACAATTTTTTTGAATAACATATTTTGTTCTTGAGGATTATAAAAAATGTCGCAGATTAATATGAAGATTGTCTTAATCCGATTTTGTGCCGATTTTCGTTCTTATTTCAGAATTCATCGAAATGCTGAAGTATTTCCCATTTGGTTTTATATAAAATTGGTGATTTTTGCAACAGTAGTGCTTTAATCCTATTTTTGTTGATATCTATTGGTGTCGACTTCTTTAACATTTTTATTTGTTGGAAAAGACTAAAGATGTTTTCGTTTTATACACGAATTATTATTGAATGTAGAGACCACAAAGTAACAGTAAAGCTCGTACGTGCGATACTTGCGCAATTTTCCAGAAGAATAGTCGTGTATTTTACAAACAGTGAATCAATTTTGGTCGAAAATACAGAATTCTGAGGATTTCCATTTATTTTTACTGGTATTGTTGTTATTTTTTTCTTTTATAATATATAGGAGTAATATCTATAGATGATAAATTGGTAGTCACACATTTCAACTGCCCACTTGACAGTAGTAATATAACATTAAAATAGTGATTTATGAATAAGATATAGGTCTTCAATCAAACTAGTCAATCAACAAGAAAAACCAGCAATCTTTTTATTACTTTATTTCCGTAAAAGGCAAAATATACTAATTTGTCTTTGTTTGTCTAGTCATTTAATCGTAGTTCTTATAGGAAATGGTTGAATATAAATGAGAAGAATCACATACATATACATAGACGTAGGTTTGATTAAGACATTTTCGTTTTGGAAAGCAAGGCTAGTTTTAATAATAATTTTTTGTCTATGAATCCAAACCCAAAAACGTAGTCGAACTATTAATGATCATTTGAAATCATTTATCAAATACTAGAATACTTCCACTACCAAATATAGTTCGTCTAGGAGTAAGAACTTGTAAAACATAAAAAACCTAGCACTCAATCTTTCGTTGCTCTGTTTAGATATGTGTTGTTTGAATATGGAATTGAAAGCAGATTGTTGTAACATCATCTAATCATCTTGTTAACACCTGCGGCACGCGTCGTTTATTATTCTTTAATGCTCTTTTGCAACAAGAATTTCACTTTGATTGTACAGTTGTTGATGTTGTTGTTGTTGTTGTTGGTTTTCTTCTTTTCTCTTCTATACATTTCTTTTCTCTCTATATTATTCCTTTATCTCTGATAATAATAATGATAATAATAATACAGTACAACATTGCATTTTCTGTAACTCCAATAATAAACGGACAATGTTGCCGACAAAGTTCACCATCCTCTTTTTTAATATTACATCCATTGTATAGTAGAAATTGAAAAGAAAACGATGAAAATAATTGTATAAATAAATGTTGTTTTCGTGATGACTTACGAAAAAAAAGAAACACGAATATCTAATAATAATATAAGGAAAAATCTATTAATATCAATAAATTTTCTAAATATGTTGTGGCGGCAACAGTTCTAAAACACAAATTACAAAAAAATCTTCTTCTAATAAAATTACGTAATAGACAATTATTATTTTTTGAATTTGTTGTTATTATAGTTGTTAGTTTAATGTCCATCGATTTAACATTTAAAAGAATGACTTTGGAAATATTAACAACTAGGAAGAGATATCTTTAATTAATATTCGTTCCATATTTTAATTGAAAAATTAGAATTTTTTAATACATTTTCTTTAATATAGTTCGTATATAGATAGTAGACAGTTTAAAAAAAAATTATGTGTTTTTCTCGTTTACTTTTAGATAAGAAAATTTAGGTCGGCGCTTATCCTTGATAGAACAAATGAAACTATTATTTGATTCGACACACATATAGACATACATATTTTCTAAATTTATAGGCAATTGACAGACGATTTAGCAACAGTTTATTCAATGGAATAACACGTTTTATTAGTTTTCAGAAGTTAAATGTAATCGGGAAAATAATGAACATTATAGGTATACATTCAACAAGGTGTGTCATTAATCGTGTGAAAATGATAAAATAAGAATATTTCAAAGTCCATAAAATGCACCCTGTACCTACTCATAGATGTAAAAAATTTAAGCTTCAATTTGTATTTCTTCCTTTCATGTCTGACTAATTTTTATCATTTTATCTTAATTTGTTCTGGTCTTGTTATTGGTGTTATTTTTACTTTTTTTTTCTGAAAAATTTTCTCCATTGTAAATGTCTAATTAAGATTTATATCAGTAGTTTTTCATTTTGGAATATCGTAGATGGGTACATAGATTATTTTAATGAGACAGGAATCTAGGAGATGAAGATTTTTCACCTATAAAAATAGAAAATTGGAAAGTTAATGGATAAAATTTTTTTTAAACATCTAGCATAATTTGGAGAAAAACATCTAAAAATAACAAGAAAATAACCATTATGTGTAGAAGCGACTCCACGCGGGACCGTCACGTCTTTTTTAAAAGCATTCATTCTTTGAGACAATTGACACATGTGTACCTAAGTGCGTTTTCACACACACACCTGGAAATATTGGATTCGATCGTCGATGGTCGGTTTGTCGAGGGCTTCGCCGGCTACATTTTAGATTGCTGGCGGCATCCATTTGACAACATTATATCCAGCGCCGGTGCCGGCAAGGGCGACGGTTTCGCCATTGTGTCTGAAAACGTACTAAAGCCTCTGAAACTTTGGGCAAAAATCCGGACTGTAGACTGCTATAAAAAAATCCTTAAAAAAATATGTGACAGTCCCGTCAATTCGGTCCCGCCACTGTCGGTATTATTCGTAAGGCGGGACCGTCACGTTCAACCTGTCTCTCACACAAACACTACTACTGGCAATAATATTATACATATAATACAAGTAGTTAAGCCTTGCAAGATAGAAATTCAAAGACAGACTTCTTGTAGCTGTAATATCTTGTTACGAACTGTTAGAAATTCTCGTATAAAAACCGAGTGAAATATTTCAAATGACCCGACCTGACCCAATACTTAATCAATACAAGAGACCAGATTAGCTAATTTCCATCACAAATTTTTAAGTCAATAACGAAATAAATCAGTCAGTAGTCATTATCTTTAAACATTTTCTCTATTCAACGTTGTAACATTAAATTTCATTCAGATTTTCAAAACAGTTTGAAGCCGTTATTTTCGTAATACCTATAACTATAAACTATCTATCTATAGGTATAATAATAACAACCACAACAACAACAACAACAAGGAACTCTCTAATATATATTTTCTTAATTCTATTTCATCTCCTATCTTATACTATTCTTTCATTGATTTGATTGATCAGTTCCATATTTGGTCAAGTCTGAGATCTTCTAAATTTAAATAACATACAATTTATGTACCTGATAATTGACGTCTATAAATAGGGATGTACCTCAATGAATATTATATACCTATATGTGTGTACGTGTATATTATCTATACCTATAGATATATATGTATGTGTTGAATAAATTTCGTTATACAATGATTTGCTTGTGTAAATATTTACTGAAAGTAAACAAGCCGACGCCTACGGGGTCTTGATGAAATTTTTCGTTTTCTTCTTCTGTTGTTGTGGTTTTGATCGAGTAGTAGTAGTGGTGATGCACAAATTTTAATATGCAAAACGTTTCGTTCGAATCATAAATTAGGTTTTGTGCTCAATATAGTGTATGTTGGAAACTCATTTCTTATATGGATGCCAACACAAATATTAAAACACAAAATGTACATTGAGTTATTGGATGTTTTAACGATACCAACATAATGAGAAAAATCGATTAAATTTTGATTATCTATAGAGAGAAAAATATATGCAAAATTTCGTTAAGTGTTGAGTCGTGAAATAAAGAAAGGATTCAAGCTTTTGCTCTGAGGAGGTTTGTGCTTTAGCTGCCGGCAAAGACGTGACGTATTAAATTATTATGTAAATTCTTAAATAAAAGCCAATTTGCCGGTAGATTCTTTATATTAAGTGCTAAAATTAGTTTCTGGTTTGTAATTTAATAGTCGGCCGACAATTTTTGAAGACACGACGATATTTTCATATTCAAAAAAAGTAATATAGAATTGGGGAGGTGTTGATAAAGACGTTATCATAAAAAGCATCAGCTCATATTTCAGTTATTTTACATAAAACGAACATTACACTTATACCAAATTTGTACAAAATGAAATTTACCTTTACCAAAATTGGATATATATTTTCTATAATGAAGAAAATTTTCTTGAAAATTATGTGGTGTGTAGATACACCGCATAATAATAATTTTTGTGGTTTGACTAAGAAAAAAAGATCATTGGCCCTATTATACCAAATCTCAATAAATATATACGCCTATCTTTTCTTTTTTTAACGAACTCTTTTAACCTACCGCCATCGTCATCATCGTCATGAGCCCTATGATGAGGGCCACCTCGGTATCTATTGTCGACTATCGAAATTTCGGATCCGTTGTTATTAAAAGAAATGAGTATGCTACCTGAAACAAGTGGATAATAGAAAACGACAAAGAAAGACAAGCGATGATCGAGAAATGGAAAAAAGATGAATATTCTAATACGTTTATATTATACTGATCGTAGTTCTTGATAAAAATCGATAGGTACTTCTAATAATGTTAGAGTTAAAGGACCACATAGTTAGAAAACAACGAATACAGCAGGTGGTAAAATAAGCACAGAATAAAAATTCAAAGATAGATCTGTAAATAAGGCTGAAATGCTGAAAAAATTGTCGGTACTTTTCAATCAATCAATCTTAATACGCTGTCACTCATGATTCTAAATTTGATCGAATCACAAAAAATTATAATAACTAATCCGATTAGAACTTGTAATGATTTCAAAGGCATAACGGATAAAATTTTGGATTAAAAAGAAATATTTATTTCTCTCGAATTATATCTTCAGACAAGCGAATAATTAGTTGAAAGATTAAAATTATTTTAAATCAAAACATATAGGTATCTGTGTGATATGTGGAGCGCTATAAGGAGATAAATTCTTTGGAAAATTTGCAATATTTATTTTAATGCAGTAAGACTTTCTACTATATAATTTACGATCATCTACGGATGAGATTTTAAATATAATCTCTATAGTAATAAGTGAATCTTAATAGGGGCTTTCTGGGAAGCAAACTGCCTTTTAAAATGTATTCATCGCTAAAGTTTACACTTTTTTCTCCTTTTATTACCTACTCTGTTTGGAGAATTCAGAATTTTAATATACATGATGATAATTAACGCAAAAGAGGCAGTAAATGATCAGATCTATCAAAGGCCTTGGTTGTGTTCTCCGTGAAAAACTATAAAATAATTAACAAAAATCTGGTTGTTAGTGACAATTTTTCTTTTAAAACCAAAGAAACTTTCAAATTCTGTAATTTTGATTCTTACACAGCACCAACTTTGTCGTTTTCGGTCATAGAATAAATAAGACCAAGACATACGACAAAAGGCTCATTTCAGATCAAGCGCGTCTGATAGTCAATCAGAATCATTTCGAGCTATTTGATGTACAGTAGACTCTCGATTATCCGGGGTGGTCGGGAGAAATGATTTCCCGGTTAACCGAATTCCCGGTTAAGCCGCAAATCGGCAATTTTATTATATTTATTGAGTAAATTATAACAAATATCTAACAAGGTCACTTAGACAGATAATACTTACGTGTATTATTATTACATTTCACTACAGGTACATAGTTATTAGATAAAGTAAGGGCGTAAGTTGGTTCGTTTTTTCATTCATTAAGTTTCCGTCGGATGGTAGTGGGTAAATCCCGCAACATCATCTTCTCAGATAGCGTACCGTTTTCTTACTGTTCTAAATAACTAATTGTAAGCAGCCCTTCAGTGTAGATCAAGGTATCACTGTGACTTATCTTTAGAGGTGAAATGAAGATGTTTTCATCTAGTTCATCGCATGTATTCGCGATGGACGCCAACTAGTATCACTGGTGCAAAATGCAAACAAAACATTCCAAGACCTAGCAAATTCTTTAGGACAAATAACAAAGGTTGAGCACTTGATGCCTATTTATTCTGTTATTGTGAACTGAACATCAGTATAGCCTATTAAAAAAAAAAAAAAACGCCCGGAATCGATCCCGGTTAATCCGCTTTCCGGTTAATCGAGTCCCGGATAATCGAGAGTCTACTGTATTTGGTTGGTCGGATCCTGAGTTCCGACAAATATTTTGAAGATGCATCCCAGTACTGCCACTGATACTTATCTATTTGTTTGGACAAAGTAACGATGTACTAGTTTCCGCCTGTTGATTACCTGCGGCACATCCACTTACTATAAAGAATAAAATGTGTTATTCTTGTTTATAAAGTACACAGATTCGGAATGTTTACAATTCAATTACACAATTCGAGAAATGTTATTTCAGACAAGAATACGGAATTAGTAACATTTTTAATTGGACTCAACCCTAAGACAAATAAACTACAACAAGAAAAGTTTTCCATTTAGAAAATAGACGAGAAATGAACATAACAAGATAATTGACGAGTTTTTTAAATTTATTCGGACAATTCTAATATTTAGGTGCACACATGAAATTACATTTCTATTTGGTTGTGTACAATAAAAGCGTTTATTAACGAATACAGGACGATCATTAAAATTTTTGTGTTCGGCTGATAAAAACGATAAAAGTCAACAACCAAAACAACAACAACAACAACAAGTAAAACCCCTGTATTATAATCGTAAAATTAATTAAAACTGGATGTCAATGATAAACATCTTATTAATTTTCGCACAAAAAAGCTACATTTTTATTAAAATTGTTTTTGTTTTCTTTGAATGTTTTTTGTTTATAGCGTGTAATTGCGACCCAATCGGATCTCAATTTCCAGCATGTGAATTAACAACAGGCCAATGTATATGTAAAGCGAATTATATCGGTCCAAAATGTGACAGATGTGAGGTAATATCCTTTGCAATTTCCCCATATAAACAATAAAACCAGTAATTATTTCTTAGGATGGTTATTGGAAGGATAATTCAGTATGTCGTCCATGCAATTGCAATGAAAATGGTTCATTGAGTAGTAGCTGTGACCAAAATACTGGCCAATGTTTCTGTAAAACAGGTGTAGGTGGTTTTGATTGTAGTTCGTGTTTACCCAATTACTACGGTAATATTTTCAATGGTTGTAAAGGTAATACATTGTTGGTTCTTTCGATTATATCGCTATTACTAATTGAATTGTTATCAATTATTGTTTTTTTATTAGAATGTGAACCATGCAATAAAGAAGGTCATATCTGTGATCCTGAAAATGGGAAATGTGTCTGTCCACCATTAACAATTGGACGGAAATGTGAAAAATGTGCAAAAAATGCCTGGGGATACGAACCGGGTATTGGATGCAAAGTTTGTAGATTTAAATTATACTTTCAAACAAATTAGTAACTTTTTTTCCTGTTGTCTTATCTTTATGATTATCATCTTTAGGCTTGCGATTGTTCGTCAACGGGAAGTTCAAAAGCTCAGTGTGACCGAATATCAGGTCGTTGTTTGTGTCGTTTGGGTTATGAAGGTGAAAAATGCGATCGATGTTCATTCGGCTATTACGGCTATAAACATTGCCGTAAATGTAATTGTAATCGTGCCGGCACATTACCTGAAGACTGTACACATGACACGTGCCGTTGTAACGAAGATGGATGTCGTTGTAAGGTTAGCCATTCATTATAGAAATATTCTTTCAACCATGTCTAGTACATGCATCCATTTAGACCCATTCTGACACGATATTGTCGATCTTGTGTTCCGTCCTTATCAACCTCCTAGCTTTTAGTGCTTCCTTTTGTCTATTTACTTCTTCATAATCCGATCAAATTATTCTCTTACTGTCTTGCTCCTAGTATCTATCTATTTAAAATTTTTTCTGAATAGCCTAATGTCATTGGGAAGTATTGCGATAAATGTAAGGACGGCAGTTTTGGTGTTGACATCGATAATCCGTTAGGCTGTACGGATTGTTTCTGTTTTGGACGATCAAAGATATGTAAATCAGCAGGATACACATGGGACCAAATTCGAACAGACGAAGTCAAACAAATTGTTTGTGTAAGTTTTGTGTTTATTGTTGTTTGTTTCGTTGCTTCGTTTCTATTAAATTAAGGATTATATGGAATTCTATTATAGGCGAATCAAGCGACATGTTGGCGATTACCCGCGAAATTTTTAGGTGATTTAACAACATCCTATGGTGGATATTTGAGGATTTCATCAAATTCAGCATTTACATCAAATTATCGTGTATATTTAACGGGTAATGGAATTGTATTGCAATCAATAGGAAATGAGGCTGATATTAAGATTCATGAGAATTATTGGCGAGTTTTACAAGATACTGTTCCACCAAAATTGCCAGATAATTGTTTCTATAGTTTAACACGACCATGTCTATTGGTAATCCTTCAGAATGTTACAAATATCGACATAGAACCGGGTCCAACTTTCAAAACAACAGAGTAATTTGGAAATTGTTTAAAATATATATTTTTAATTGAGGTAATAATTAAATTGTAGATTCAATGAAATTCTCTTGGATAAAGCTACAGATATTTTCGGTGTACCTCATGCCGTTTCTGTTGAAAATTGTGAATGTCCTGAGGAATATACTTCATTATCCTGTCAAGATCCAAATACAGGCTATTATAGATATATGCCAAAGGACGATGAAACTGATAATTATATTGATAAGATTGTTGGAATAGCACGACGTTGTCATTGTAATGATCGATCGAATAATTGCGATCCTCAAACAGGATACTGTTGGGTAAGATTTCTTAAAATTCACTCAAAAAAAAATGAGAATTTTAAATATAAAACTTATTTCAGAACTGTACCAACCATACAACAGGACCTTATTGTGAATATTGTGCTGAAGGCTATTACAAGGATAATTTAGGTGAATGTTCACCTTGTCCTTGTCCATCTGAAAAACAGAATTTTGCTAAAAGTTGCATACAAGGACCGAAATTTAATCATTTCAAATGTATTTGTAAATCTGGTAATTTAATTATTTCGTTTATTAAATAGAATTTTATTTTAAAATAATTATTTTTTTAGGGTATTCTGGTTTGAAATGTGATAGATGTGATGACACTTATTACGGGAATCCTAGTGAAGTGGATGGTTTATGTCAACCGTGCAATTGCAATCCTTATGGCAGTGAAAGCTCAACTTGTGATAAATCAACAGGATTATGTCTATGTAAACCTGGTTTTACCGGGAAACAATGTTCTGATTGTATCAGTCCACGGGAAGTTATCCAGAATGGTGTTTGTACACGTAAGTATCCCACTATTTGTTTAAACATCTAAGAAATCCTTAGAAATTACAAGAGACATTTCCTTTAGCTTGTGATGAATGTACACAAATTCTCTTTAATACAATCGATGAATTATGGATCGGTCTTAATGGTACATTGGAAATATTTAAAAATGGTGTCGGTCCACCGTGGGGTGTTCTCAATCAAACCCTGCAACGTTACAATTTATTGTCAACGAAATTTAACGACAATGTAGTTCGGGCGAATCAATTAATTGAAAGTGCAAATTTACCAAAATTAGAGAAAAAACTACGTAATATTGAAAAACATTTAAATAAAACTGGTAAAGAATTAGTTCGACAAACGAAATCAATTAATAATATAGCGAAAGAATCGAAAAGTCTAGTCAATCAAATTAATGAATTACAACAAAAAATACAGAATACAATAAAGAATTTAGATGAATTTGGTAAATCACATATTGATGTTGGTGCAGCTTTACGTGAAGCTGAACAAATATTAAATGATATTGAATTATTAGCTAATCTAACACCATCAATTGCTAATTATCAAGATTTGTTTGAACAATGTCAGAAATTATTTAATAAAATCGAAACGATTTATAGTAGCGATTTAGAACCGAATAATTTACGAAATGATTTAAATGAATTGAAAAAACGTTTAAGTTCAATGAATATGTTATTAGATCAAACTGAATCAATGAATAAATTAGCTAAAAATAAAAATAAACAACATTCAAATCGTATTGAAAATTTAAAACGAATCATTCAACAGATTGATGATAGAAATTTAATTATCAATCAAGATTTTATGGAACTAATTAATAAAATTAATGCTACTAATGATGTATTGAATGAAATTGAGAAAATTTATAAAATCCTTGCGGGTATTGATTTTGACAAGACTGTTGGAAAAATTGAAAAAGATACAGAAGATATAACGGAACTTTATAATCTATTGACGGTAGTTGGTGAACATGTACAAGATCTACAAAATAAAATCAAAACCTATAAAAGGTAAGTAAGTTATTGAATATTTTATTAAATACTCTGTAGAGTTTTTACGTATCTTTAATGTAGTTTTGGGGTTTTTGATTCTTTTTTGGTACTAAAACTTTATATGATCGCTCGTATTCTACAAGAGGTTCAATGATATGATGCAGCTAATGTTATGAAGTTCTGAAATTCTGTAGCTTAATTGATAATAACATAATCGTTACATTTTATCTATCTAGTCATTTATGCTAATTATTTTGATAAATAATAGTCACTTAAGTTTTAAGCGACTCCGCGCAGCACAGCGAGACCGAATCGACAAGTTCTCTCTCAAGTTTGAAAAGGAGATTCATAAAGCTTAGTTTGCACGTAGAGGATTGTCCGGTGGCGAGACAGTAACTGTACGCAGGCCGTGTCCTCTCATCATATAAAATGTTTACAATTCAGATATAGGGATCCGGGCTGCGACAATATCAATTTTAAAGTGCTTCCAGACGACCACGACAGTCACCGTCTCGCTGCCGCCCAAACATCTCTTATTATTTAATATTATCTGATATGATTCGATGCGTCCGATACAAACGAGTGTGCTCGTTACCTAAGAAATCACAAAATTTTCAGTTTGTTCAACTTTACCAAAGATGAATGGAAAAAAATTGATGCTAGTAGTGCTTATGATAATTTAGTCAAAGGTATAGAAGATGCCAAACAAAAAGCAGAAGATGCTAAACAAATCCTTGAAAACAGCTTAAAATTATTATATCCAGAAGATGATGATTCATTACCGGATAAAACAAATTTAGCTATGGCATATTCTGATCGTCTTAAACAACGAATTCTCAATTTA
>JAZBHA010000147.1:0-18795 GCA_037464855.1 Iselma pallidipennis | reverse complement strand
ATTCAGACCAAAGTCATCGTCATTGTCATTTCCGCTCACTGAACGTCCATGGAGTCTTTCGTACGGCTCTGTCTAAAAAGCTCTAAGCGGGACATACTTTGACCGAACTTCTTTACTGCAAACAGGCGAAAGAATACTATCCACGAAGACTTGACGAGGACTTGCTGCAGAATACGGTTTAATTATCAAAATAGTCCTCATGGACGATGTTGATAGCAATGATTTTAATCTGAATCCCACCGAATAACGCTTTGATTTTAATAGGGTACACAAAAACCCTATGGTTTACTGTACTGAATGAGTCGCAAACTCACGTGTAATAACGTTTGCGATAACGGTAATATAAGAAATACAAAATACGTTGGTCCGAAGAGGCGGTGACGTTAATTTACCGTTAGCGTAACGTTGATACTTTTATATTGCGTCCCTTATTTTAAAGTTTCTCTTTCCAAAAAAAAGCTTATAAAACTTTTTAGGGTGGAACTCAACAGAAACACTACAATATTTTGGAGATCCAAGATGGTAAAATACGTTTACTAATGAAAGGCAAACGTAGCAAGATCCTAATGTTTCCCAATAAAATTAATGATGGTATTTGGCATTATGTTCAAATTAAACAATTTGGTATGAAGAAGAAACGTCGATTAACATTTACATTAGATGGAATTGTTAAAAAACCAATGAAAATGCCACGAAATAATGTTAGAAATGAATTATATATCGGTGGTATTCCTGATAATTTCTTACAAAATAATGAATTAGAAAATCAGCTACATCCATTTAGGGGATGTATGAGATCGTTAAAAATTAACAATATTCTTCAGACTTTAGTTAAAAACAAAAAGTCTGTGTCTTATAATAATATCGGACAATGTTTCCCGAATGTCGAGGAAGGAGCTTATTTTGGCGGCGATGCTTACGCTATTTACCGTAAGTCTTTAATATTAAGGTATTTCCGCAGTGCATACGCTACGATAAACGATAACGCTAAATCTTGCTTACACACTCCGTAAGTAAGCTGTTTGCGTCGGGGAGATAACGATAAACAGTAACTGGTGACGGACAAGGTCCACGCATTCGTCCATTTCTTCGTAACAGCCAATTATCGTTCAGCGTGAGTGCGCCAAAATTTCCCTAACGTTCGGCTTACCGTATGTGCTGCGGAAAGACTGTATTCAGTCAAGATAAGACTGTAATTTTTGTTGTTGTTTTATAGAGGCCGATTTTAAAGTCAATAAGGTATTGGAATTGAGTCTTGAATTTCGTACAGCTGAACAAAATGGTATCTTATTAAGCGTATCAAATCCTGGCAATAGTCCAGCCTTATCAGTGGAACTACAAAATGGTGCTGTAGTTATGACAATTGATAAAGGAAATGGTGTTATATCACATGTTCGTAATAATTTGAAATCAGATTTTACATTATGTGATAATCGTTGGCATAATATAACAGCAATGTATTCAAGTTTTGAATTGACTGTTAAAGTTGATGGTATACGTAGAAGTTGGGCACAACATGATGAATTAATGGATGAGATTGAAGCACCATTGTATATTGGAGGAATTCCCGGTAATTCCCTCTTTTTCTGAAAGTTTCCTACAAGTTTTATATCATTTTAATTAATGTTGTATTGTAGATAACGCCCCAACTGGTACATTGAAGATTAAAGAGAACTTTAAAGGATGCATACATAAATTGAAAATCGAAAATCGACTCATGGATTGGACGGATATGAGAGAATTAAATAATGTTTTATTAAATTCTTGTCCAGTTATTGATACATGACCGTAAATGAATACTGGAATCGTATTATTCTACCAGAATGTATTATAAAATCACTGCCATTCATTGTAAATATTATACGTTTTTTTTTTTGTAAATATTTATTTAATTTTTATATAAATAATACAAACGAAAACCATATTATGAAAATAAAATAATTTTAAGGAGCTTGTTTGTAAATAATTTTGAAACAATAAAAAAAGAACAACTACTTGGCATAAGACAAATTTCCAAAAAAAGGTACCCTTTACCATGAGACATCCAGTATATCGAATAATTCATATTTGCCGCGCTTTCTTTCAATGAAGTCCGCACATGCGCATTCGATGGAATCGATTTTGAGATTTAGTGCGCGTCAGGTGTTGACGTCTCGCGTTTGTTTGACGCATTTTTTTTTCAAAAAACTAACCAAAAACTTTCGAAAATTCACAAACTCGAAAATGTCCAAACCGCTAGAAAACGACCTGTACGGCACAAATTTATCCGTGGAATCAATGAAAGTAATTGCAGAAAGTATTGGTATTGGTAATCTACCAGATGATGCTGCTAAAGAACTGGCTGATGATATTTCCTTCCGATTAAAACATGTAATACAAGATGCTGCAAAGTTTGTACATCATGCAAAACGTACGAAATTAATGCAGAATGATATTGATGCAGCTTTACGTGCAAAAAGTATTGAGGTTTGTTTGATTATTTAAGTCAAATGAAATATGACATAACCTCAAATTTTCCTGTTTTGTTTCTATGTAGCCCCAATATGGATTTCATGCAAAAGAACCATTACCGTTTCGTTTTGCATCTGGTGGTGGTCGTGAATTACATTTCATTGAAGAGAAAGAAATCGTCCTCAGTGATTTAGTACAAAATTTGAACCCCAAAGCACCATTAGAAGCCTCATTACGATCACACTGGTTGTTTATTGATGGTGTTCAACCTACAATACCAGAGAATCCACCGCCTGTCGCCAAAAATGTCCAAAAAGTAACTATCAACAATAATACTCCAATAGTTTTTTAAAAAATTGTTTGTAATTTTAGTTGGAATCTGTGGATCCTGCAAATAAGAAACCATTAAAAGAAACTTCCGGTAAACCGAGTACTGGTAAACAGAAATTACGGAATGTAGAAACTGTCCAGATAAAACAATTAGCTACACATGAATTGTCTGTCGAACAACAACTTTATTATAAAGAAATCACAGAAGCTTGTGTCGGTTCAGATGAGACACGTCGAACAGAAGCTTTACAAAGTCTTGCTTCTGATCCTGGCTTACATGAAATGTTGCCAAGAATGTGCACGTTTATTATTGAAGGTGTTCGAGTGAATGTTGTCCAAAATAATTTAGCTCTTCTCATTTACTTGATGCGAATGGTGAAAGCTTTATTGGATAATCAGTCGCTCTATTTAGAGAAATATGTGAGTCTTTTTTTGTTAAATTAGGGTTTAATTATTATTATTAATTTTGTAAAATTCTAGTTACACGAATTGATTCCTGCTGTGACGACTTGTATTGTTTCGAAACAGTTATGTATGCGACCGGAAGTTGATAATCATTGGGCATTACGTGATTTTGCATCAAGATTAATGTCACAGATTTGTCGAAATTTCAATACCAGTACCAATAATATACAAACAAGAGTTACACGTATGTTTACAAATGCATTACATCAAGGTGATAAAGTTCCATTATCATCATTATATGGTGCATTAGAAGGTTTATCCGAATTAGGTACTGAAGTTATACGTATCTTTGTAATTCCGAAAATTAAATCAATTAGTGCACGTGTACAACAACATTTAGAATCACCAGTTACATCAAATATTGATAAAATTGCATCTGATCATATAAAATCGTTAATTGTAAAAGTGGTTGCACCTGTTTTAAAAAGTATTAGAAATCCACCGGATTATCTGGATGAATATAAACAAGAGTATGGTTATTTGGGTCCGGCATTACATACTGCTGTTTTAAAAGCACGTACCCAACCAACACCAACAACAACAACAACATCATCAATTTCAAGTACAGCAATAGCTGGCGTTACAACGGTTGCAAGAACTGTAAATGCACCAGTTGGCATTATATCACAAGTATGTTTAAATTTGTTGTTGGAAAAAATTAATTATATAAATTATACAATTTTTTTACAGAATTCCACACCACAACGAACAATTGTTATCAATCAAGCAGCACGTGTATCATCGCAAATAAATAATCAAAAAGTCATGTTTGTTGCACAACGTCCACCAACACCTCAATCAACAAATCAATCCCAGCAACAACAACAACAACAACAACAAAATACGGTTGTTAAATTTGTTTCAAATACAAATACAATAAATCCACAAAAGATTGTAACAACAGGTGGACAAAAAATCGTAACACAATTATCACAAAGTAGTAATCAACCACCAGTAGCTATTGTACAAAAAACAAATTTCCAACCAACAACAACAGCAACGACAACAACATCAACAATACAGAAATTGAAGACTGAACAACAATCATCAGCACCACCACCACCGGCTATTGATGATCTATCCCATCTAGCATAAGTATATTTTTTCATTTCTTTTTTTTTCAAATTTTTATTGTAAATAAGTCTCGTGGTAAAAAATATATCGTTTTTGTAAATGTTTGTTTCTAAAATTTTGGATTTATTTCTCCTTTGGTCGTGTCTAAAAGAAATCGTTAAATTTGATTGTATGGATTTAGTAAGAAACTAACTGTTTTGTACAAAAACTGAAAAATACCGTATAAACGGTACGCATAAATACATTTTTGAGTTGTGCAATTAGATGATTCGTAATTAGAAGGAGAGATTCGGTAAGATTCAAAGCAAAGTCATCGTCATCGTCATCGAGGACTGTTTTGGCAGTTAAACGGTATTCTGTCAACAAGTCTTCGTGGATAAAACATTATTAGCATAGGATAAAATATTGTTTCTGTACAATAGTTTTCGACCATTAGAGCTTATTTTCTAGCTCCTTTGTGGGCGAAACGAAACGGCTCGACGTAGACTATGGACAGAATACCGACGTCTTCGTTGATTTTCAATACCGACAGCTAGTAAGCAAAGGTGACGATGACGATGACTTTCCTCTGAATCCTACCGATTGTCGTACTTTTGTGATTTAATATAAAAAATATTTGGTGCCTTCCGTGCTTTCTTCCTTCCAAAGCGGGAAACATCTTTTGGAAAACACAAAATCTTTGTTGTTAATTTTGAAAAGAAAATTTTTTTTAATATATAGGAGTAGTTTATTTGGTGCAAAATGTTTAGTTATAATCTCAAAATAAATACACATTTGTCTTTTTGTTTTTTGTGGGATAAATTAATCTAATCATCATCATGATTTGTTCTATGCAAGAATGCATCTAAAGCGATTTCTTCTAATTGTACACTCATTGATAGTCCAGTTTCTAATACCATTCTATAGAATATTGTATCAGGATTTTGTAATAATTTATATGGATAATCGTATTCAACAATTCTACCATTATCCATAACAACGACTTGATCAGAATCCATAATTGTATTTAAACGATGTGCTATTGTTAAAACTGTACAATCTTTGAATTTTTTTCGTATTGTTTTTTGAATGACACTATCAGTTCTGGAAGATTTTTCATACAAATATGTATTTAAATCAATATAATATATTTATTTATATATATTTATTGCTTACTTTGGATCAATATTTGCTGTAGCTTCATCTAATACCAGTATTTTATTATTCCGTAATATGGCTCGAGCTAGACATAATAATTGTCGTTGTCCTACACTGAAATTCGTTCCACCACTAGACACGGTTGCATCTAAAGTATATACACAGTCTTTCAGTCCTACCTGTAACAATAATTTTTTAATATTTAAAGGAAAAATACTGCAAAACAGTATTAATACTTCTCTTAAAACTTGCCAGATCTTCTCATCTTTATACTCATCGAATGGATCAAGATTGTAACGTAAACTAGCTGAAAACAATACGGGATCCTGTGGTATAATTGAGATTTTCCGTCTTAAATCATATAATCCGAGATTTCTAATATCAATACCATCAATCAAAATTATCCCATCGATTTCTGTTAGACGAAATAATGCAGAAATTAATGATGATTTCCCAGCACCAGTTCTACCGACAATTCCAATCTAAAATAATTATTAATTAACAAATAATCGTGTAAAATTTAATGAAAATTGTCGCAACTTTTTGATTTGGTTTTATAAGTAAATTTAAATCTTTCAAAACTGGTGTATTATTCAATGCATATTGTAAATATAAATTTCTAATTTCAATACAACCACGATTTGGCCATTTTTTCTCCGGTTGATTTTCCGGTAATGTATCAAATGGTCCTTCTTTTTCGATTGTTGTATATTGTAGGATTCGTTCAACACTTGTTAGATAATTGATAACTTCTGCTGTTTGTCGAATACCATATTGAAGCATTCCTGTTAAACTTAATGCTTGCGAAATAGCTAAACCTACCAAACTTCCATCGACTTTTCCATCTGAAATAATTAATTTATTAAAAATAATAATAATAGTTTCGTTAAGTCACTGTACAATTATTCAGAATAATAAAACTGAACGTTGTGCAAGCTGTAAAAATAACACAAATAATATCCAACCAAAGTCCAAACGATACCATACAACCGATCGTTAAGGACCATGCAGCTGTATGAATATCCTGAAAAATATTTTATGAAATTTCAATAATTTCAGTAAATCATCGAAAATATTACTTGATGTTCGTCGAATTCTCGTTTCAACATTTCTTCAGCTTTGAACGCTCTAATTGTTGTTAAACCGTACAGACTCGAATTTAAATGCGATAGTACTGGAGATTTTGCTGGAATTTGTAATTTTAAATAATATAGAAGGAATTTGATCTAATTCAGTACAAAGTTATTATCATCGTCATTTTTGTGGGGAGGAAGGTAGTCCACAACAACTTATTGCCAGAATACCGTTTAATTGTCAAAATAGTCCTTGCTGACGATAACTTCGTCCTGAATCCCACCAATTAATTTTTCTACAAACTTACTGATTCCTTCTAAATGTTTAATATTTTTCGACGACTTAATAAACCATCCTCGAAACTTGATAAAAACAAATCCAACTATAATAACAGCTAAAGTCATATAAACATTTGATATGACAACCATCAACAAGATTCCAAACATAATAAATGTGATTTGTATTGATTCTAATAAAACTTTTGGTAATATTTCATCAATAGCTCCAATATCTTTCGAGAAACGATTTAATATACGTCCACTTGGATTTGAATTGAAAAATCGCATTGGTGCTTCCAATAATGATGAAAACATACGGTTATGTAGATTTTTTGATGAATTCATTGCCATATAGAAATATAAAAAGGATCTTGCCATTCCAATTATTACAATACTAATAATTAATCCACCATAGATATAAATTGATAATTTTGTATCCAATGAATAATAATCATCATGATTCACTTGTGATTCAGATGGAGCATCAACTGCTTTATTAGTTGATTTCATGTAAGTATAGAAATAACTGCCAATATCACTATTAATTTGTGGATAATATTCGATTTTTTCGGTAATCGGTTGTGCAGTTGTAACAGCAATTGATTCGTTAGATGAATTTAAATGTTTTAAAAACTCAGTTTGTGTCCTACAAAAATAATTTCTTTATATGCCGTCAATTTCTAAAACTAAAGAATTATTTACCAATAAGTTATCCAATAATCTGATAAACTGCACATAATTTGCGTTGCAATAAAGAATAGTAATAATATAAGGATTTTGCACCAATTTCCTGCAGCTTTTATGTATTCTTTCAATGGTGATATCCCATAAACTTTACATTCTTCAGCATCATGGGCTTCTGGATCCGATCGAAAATGTATTGACTCTAACATAAAACTCTGGAAAAAATTGGTAAAATTTTATTCAGCCGTTTACAAAAAACCTTTTGTCTAAAGAAGCAATAGATCCAGAAGAAGAAAAAACAGACGATTTGCACATTCAAGCTAGTTCATATCTGTTATGAAGGGACTGAGAGCACGTGACAAAATCTAGGGCACAGTGTGGTAGCTAAGAACAACATTGCTGACCGACTTACAGAAGAGGCATCGATGGAGAGCTTTCTCGGGCTACAATAAAATCCCTAATCAGTAAGTGGGCTAATGAGACCCACAAGAACTATTGATTAGAACATCAGGAAGCTCGATAAGCAAGGAACTTTACAGAATGACCTTCTTGAACGCGCACTTAAAAGAAGTGATAAGAATCCTGACGGAGATCTGCCACTCAAACAGTCATTTCACAACGTTGAGCCTACTCACGTGATATGCGAGTGCTTGCTCTTTCTTAGTTGAGACGCCTCCGATTTGGGTTGTCGTGTATCGAACCCCAGAAGGTACAGAGCTCACCTAGTGAAAACGTTCAGCTTATTTGAACAAATTTTACTAAACATTCATCGAGAAGACAGGGAGGCCAAAAAAGGCGCCAATTCAGAAAGAAGCAAATAAATACACACTCAAAAATCCAAAAGGGCCAAAATGGAAGACACATAAAGAATGCAGAAACAGATAAGAGTAGATTTTTAACAATCTTACGTACACGACTCAACATAAGTGAAGATTTCAATTCACTAGCTTCCAGTTCGTTTTCTTTCTCAAAGAGATCTTCATCGGCATTCATACTTTGTGGGAAATTCGCATGTTGACTTTGTAATTCGTCATAAGTCCCTTGTGTTTCGATTTTACCCTAAAAAAAAACAAAAAATTAATCAAAAAACGAACCCAAACAATTCACCTGAATCATTAAAAATTACTTCGTTCAATAAAACAATAATATCAGCTTGTTTCAAGTACTGCATCTGATGTGTTACTAGAATTCGTGTCTTATTTCTTAAATATCTGACAATACATTGTTCGAAAATATGTTTACTAACATGTGGATCAACAGCTGATAAGGGATCATCTAATAAATAAATATCAGCTTGTCGGTAAATAGCACGTGCTAAATTAACACGTGCCTTCTGTCCACCACTTAATACAGCACCACGTTCACCAACTAATGTCTTATCACCTCTAGGTAATTGTTCAAAGTCCTTTTCTAAAGCACAAACTTTAACAATTGCTCTATAACGACGTCTATCATAAGGTTGGCCAAATAAAATATTATTACGTACGGTTGAATTAAATAACCATACATCTTGTGATGCATAAGAAATATCACCTTGTAATTGAATTCGACCACAATCTGGTGATAATTCACCTAATAATAAATGCAACAATGAACTTTTTCCAGAACCTACAGGTCCAGCTATAATACATAAACTACCATGTGGCAAATCTAAATTGATATTATTTAAAGTGATTTTATTGATTTTCCAAAATGCTGTAACATTTTTAATAGAAACACCAGTTTCATAATTGATTTCCATTGTTGTTTCGATATTCTCTTCCATTAATAGATAATGCTGGATACGTTTTATTGCTATCCAAGATTCAGCACCATAACTAATTGCCATTGGAAAGAAAACGGCCATTGTTAATTGTAATAAATTAAAAAATTGCACTAATGAAAATACAATTTCAGCTAATAATTTGTTATCTAAAAGGACATAAGTTGATGTTGTTAAAAATAATGCAATTCGCTCAACAAACAACATAAATCCGATATAAATTCCACGTAGATATGATGCAAATGTTAATGATTTTAATTCTTTTAAACGTGCTAATCGAACAACTTTCTCAAATGGTTTCTCCCATGCATACATTTTAATTACTTGTATACCAGCTATTATTTCACTCATTAATGTGACACGATAATCAGTCTTTTCAGCCACTTTCTGACGAATATTTGATGTTAATTTGCCCAAATATCCTGTAATTATTATTTTCTTTTCTAGTACTTGAACTGACAAGTTTATAGAGTGCTGGATAAATTTTACAAAGGAATGATAGGCCAGGGGTTCTTAACTGGGGTTTGGGGGCCCCGCTAAAGTGTCAAAGGGGTCTATGGCTCACAAGAGGTTAACCACTACTTTAGCAACTCATGGGAAGTTTTTGACACTGGCTAACTTCCCTGAAATCTCCCATTAAAATAAAAATTTATCCAGCACCCAATAGTTTCAGTAATTGATTAATGGTTTCAAACCTTGGACTGGTAATGATAAGAAAGCTATCGACACAACTCCAACTAAAGATGAGATTCCTATCTGTTGCCAGATTAGATAGGTAATTAAGGTAATTTGGAAAGGCATTATCCAGACATAGTGCAACATCAATATCACTAAATCAAAACGGGTGACATCATTCGACAATAGATTAACAACATTGCCAGCTGTAGTTTGATCCAATGATCTCTTGTTCAATTTTAATGTCTAAAAATTTACACAAAAAAGTTATTATTTTCCAAAAATCCATTGTAGAAAGCAAATTAATTACTTTTCTGTAAATTAGTGAAGATAATGCAATTCGAATTCTCATTCCAATTGAAGCCTGTCCATATAAACAATGATGCATTAGAAAAATTATTGAAATCGAAATTAGAACTAAAGCTGAAGCAAATAAGTACATTTCACCAAATGGCTTTTCTTCAGTTTTAGAAAATAACGATATCAAATGGGCCAAAACTATCGGCTGTAATGATCTGAAATGTTTATTTTGATTTCCTTATCGTTATCAATTTTTTGTTTTTAATTTTTTTACCTCAATCCAACATGTTGGACAAATAATAAGAAACCATAAAGCATATAGTGCCAGAAGAACGTTTTAATAACAGCTCGTAATAAACTAGGTGATCGTTTATGATATTTGGCTTTAAATAATTCATTATTCCAGTTTCTTTCTAATTTATCAGTTACGTCTTCAGAACGATCATCCGGTATATTTTGATATAAATCGTTAATTTGTAAGTTGGTTGTAATTCCTTTCTGATGTATATTTATCATCCAACTAGATATAAACAAGAAATCGCTAGAAATTTTTAAATATGCGTATAATTAATAGACTTACCCGAATAATAATTTTGAAATGATATTAGCACTTAATTTTGGATGTTTATTTCTTAATTTGAAATTTTTCTCCATCTTTCTTTGCACCCTATAGCTTTACTAGAACATATTTCACAATTAAATACTCTAAAGATACTGCATTTTAATATTTGAGATATATTTGAATAACAAGAATTTAAAAGTCTATCTTTAAATAAATATTTATTTACAATAAATGAATTTGATTCGTTAATGTATTGATTTGATTCATTTGAATAGTATTCTTATCACCTGATGACAATGACTTATTTATATTATGTCTTATTGTAAAAAATTGTTTATACTTTCCTATAATCAGGGTTATATTTTTTTTGTGTAGGATTTTAAATAGTTCATAGATAATATAATTAATTTATTTGGAACATTCTGATAAAACGTAGTTACAGAAAAAAAGGGTGCAAGGGTGATCAGGCCAAGATTTTTTAACTGGATAATTGGTTGCTAGAGGAAATAATTGTTGTAAACAAAAGGAAAAAGCTGTAGGAAAAATGTATTTTTGTAATTCTGAAAATCCAATGGACAAGTCTTAAAAATACGTCTAAATTAATCATAGCAGACTTTCCCATTAAACTGTGAGTTATCACTTAATTTTCTTATCATTATTATATTCTTGGAATTTCTAATATTGATTTAATAGTGTAATTAATTATTGTAAATTGCCGGTTCCAGTGCAAAAGGGGATAAGTCAAAAATGTGAAGGAAAAAAATTTTGATTAAACAGTAAATAATAATTTGTTCTACATACAGAGAGCAGCAAAAGATTATAAATTAGAATTTATTCTTGATACGATTGTTGGAATCCATACGCTTGAACTTCCTGATATAGGGGACTGGATAAACTGAGTTTTCTGTACGCCAGTTGGTTGGAGTAAATACTCCTCCAAACCCACTAGGGCACAGAAACCCCAGTTTACTCAAGTAACCTCCATCAGGAGCGTGTGGATCCCACATCATTAAACAGTAAACAATTTTCTGACGTAACTTCTCAATGAGTTGACAAATCCTTCTTGTAATGAGAAAGGACAGTTCTAGAAGAGTAAACTTATCACTAGGGAAGAATGAAATATTTAATAACTAAAGAAAAACTTCCTTTAAGGGCAACCATAGGCCGCCTCAGGCCTCTAAATAAGATATAATTACTTTAGCCAGAGATGTGCGAGCTGTGCATCTGCACCGTGCCCTGGAAGACCCCCTGCATTTATATTTCGGCCTTCCCTCTTTCCATTTAATGTCAGCTCAGGAGGTAATTTTGCAAGACAATCGTCCTGGAGGGAATGACGTGCTTCCGGAATAAATATAAAATATTTTCGCACTGGGCTCCGTAAAACAACTGGAAATGGGTCAAGTGCGGAGCAGTTTTACACTGCGCTCCTCAACACAAATTTGCACTGAATCCTGTAAACCGTTTCTCAAAATATCGAATCAAAGGTGTAACAAGGGAGATACAAAATACTCAATTTCGGGTGTACATTTTAATTGTAAGAAGCAACAAAATTAAAAATTCTAAATCTCTTGAATGCTACCAAGATAAACATCTTTTGAAATTTGTTTTAATTGTTCAGTCATTTTTGGACCAGTTTCTAAAACCATTTTACAGAAATGCCCATCTGGATTTTGTAATAGAAGATGTGGATGATCATATTCTATAGCTTGTCCAGCATCCATAACAAGCACCTTATCCGAATCCATAATTGTATTTAAACGATGTGCTATCGTTAAAACGGTACAATATTTGAATTTTCGACGAATTGTTGTTTGAATCAGAGCATCAGTTCTAGAAAAAAATCATCAAAATAATTGATAAATACAGCAGTATATCGATAGTACCTTGGATCAACATTGGCTGTAGCTTCGTCTAGGATTAAGACTTTGTTATTTCGCAAAATAGCCCGTGCCAGACAGACTAATTGCCGTTGACCTACACTAAAATTACTACCACCTTCTGATACCATATAATTTAAACTATCGACTGAATCTCTTAACTCAACCTAAAACAAAAATCAAATAAAATTGCTAGAAATCATTAGGTATTATATGGAAAACAAACTTCTTCTAAAGCATTCCATAAAGTCTTATCATCGAACTCATCAAACGGATCCAGATTATAACGTAAAGTTGCTGAGAATAGAACTGGTTCTTGTGGTATGATCGAGATTTTCTTTCGCAAATGCTCCAAAGAAACATGTTGTGTATCAATACCATCAATATAAATACTCCCTTCAATTGGTGCCAATCGAAATAGAGCTGATATAAGTGATGATTTCCCAGCACCAGTTCGACCAACAATACCAACCTAAACCAAAACAATTATTTTGATTATTGTCTGTTTAATTGATAGAGAAACAAAACGCAAATTACCTTACTACCTGGTGCTATTTCAAGATTTAAATGTTTCAGAACTGGCTCATCCGTTTCTGAATATCTCAATGATAAATTATTGAAAATTACAGTACCTTCAGTTGGCCAATTTTTATTTAATTTATCATCTTGTGTAATCTTTGAAGATTTCTCTTCATTATCTAATTTTGTGTATTGCATTACACGTTCAACACTAGTTAATTGATTAATAACTTCTGCTGTTTGGCGCATACCATATTGTAACATTCCGGTTAAAATCAATGATTGAGCGATTGCTAAACCGACAAGACTACCACTAACTTCTGTAACTGTAAAGTACGATTTAATTGTAATTTTTATGGAATTTATTAGAAAAAATAATTGCAACTTACATATACTGAGGACAATAAAACTAAAAATAACGATAGCCACAAAGACGACTGAAATTAAATCTAACCAAAGACCAAAACATACTCTTGAGGCGATTGTTAAAAACCAGGCAGACGTATGGACATCCTGTAGATAGAAGAAAATAGAAGCAACATAAAAAATAAATGGTGAAACTGACCTGATGTTGGTCGAATTGTCTCTTCAGCATAGTTTCAGCTTGTGAGGCTCTTATGGTCGTTAGTCCATAAAGTGAAGAATTAATGTGTGAAAATACCGGAGATTTTGCTATAAAATTTTTACAAATAATTTGAAAATTTCTTTAATTATTTACAATAGAGCTCACCAATTCCTTCTAAATGTTTGACATCCTTCGCTGTCATAATATACCAAGATCGTACTTTTAAAAAGAAAGCTCCTAATATGACCATAATAACAACCATGTAATAATTCGCAACAATTACCATGACTAGAATTCCTGACATTACAAGTAAAATCTGAAAGACTTGTGTTAACGAAAAGTTTCAAAAAAATAATTAAACATACTTGAATAGCATCCAATAGAACTCTTGGTAATAATTCATCAATAGCACCCATATCTTTTGAGAAACGATTTAAAACCCGTCCACTAGGATTTGTATCGAAAAATCTCATCGGTGCTGCTAATAATGAATGAAACATTTGATTATGTAGATTTTTTGATGAATTCATAGCCATTTTAAAATAAACCATTGATCGCATTAATGTTAATATAACAGCTGCCACTATCAGTGCTGTATAAATGTAAATTGCAACATGTTCTTTGATTAAATAATAGATTTGATCGTTGATAAGAATTTCGTCAGTAAATTCATCATACCAATGATGATTAGAAGTATTTAGAAGTATGTATGATTCAAATTCGGGTTTAGTTTCAGATTGTAACACGTTTTGATATCGTACAGATTCTTGCTCAGTCCTGAAAAGGATAATAATATGAGCGTTCTGCATAAACATTTGGTTCCTTCGCGTACAAAAAAAACGACATCTAAACTTGCTGTTAAATTTTGACAGCCAATGGTGCAACTGGACACAAGAGGCTTTAAAAATGTTACGTAACAAGTACTTAATAAAAATGCTCATTTTTGTATTAAAGAGAAAATGCTTACCAAAATGTTACCCAGTAATCGGCTCCACTGCAACATATTTGCCCCAGTAATAAAATCATAAATAGACCAAAAATCGAGCAACAGTTTCCCGATGCCAATACATAATCTTTAAAGGGTTTTGAATTTCTATTAGCCATTTCTTCTTCATTCCTTTCGACATCTTCATATATGCTATTTTCCGAAGTAACACTCTTTAAATTAAATTTTTATTACTATTTTATAATTGTTTGTTTAATTCAGATTTATCATACATCACTTGATAATATTGATGCTTTCCTGTTTACTGGAACTTTCCCTGGAATTTCTTCCGGTTTTCCATCTGATTCATTCTGTGTTACTAATAATTTCGAAAAATCTAAATTACTTGATGAGATCTCTTCGTAAGTACCTTGAGCTTCAATACGTCCCTGTTATAAAAAGCATTTTTTTAATACAATTATGAGAGTTTAACGGCAAAAAACCAACCTCATTAACAACGACGATGAAATCAGCTTTTTGTAAATATTGTAACTGATGTGTTACTAAAATTCTAGTTTTTCCTTTAAGATATTTCAAGATGCATTCTTCGAATAAATGTCGACCAACATGTGTATCAACAGCTGATAATGGATCATCTAATAGATAAATATCAGCATCACGATAAACAGCTCTAGCTAGATTGATTCTGGCACGTTGTCCACCACTCAAACTGACACCTCTTTCACCAACCATTGTTCGGTCACTTTGTGGGAATTGTTCGAAATCTTTTTGTAATGCACACACTCGTACAACTGTTCGATAATGATTTTTATCATAATCTAAACCAAATAGGATATTATTACGAACAGTCGCTGCAAACAACCATGGTTCTTGTGATGCATACGATATCTGACCACCAATTGATATTGTACCATCAATGGCCGGTAATTCACCAAGTAGTAATTGAAGTAGTGATGACTTTCCAGCACCAACAGGTCCAATAATTGCACATAATTTACCTTCTGGTATTTCTAAATTGAATTGTTTTAATGTTTCTATTGGTGGTGTCCAACAAGCTGTTATATTTTTCAAATTAATTCCAATTTGTTTGGGTCTAGTTATTGCAGATTCCGGCCGTTCGTCTAACATTAGAAAATCTTTTAATCGTTTGATTGAAACTAATGTTTCAGCACCAAATGTTATTGCCATTGGATATAAAATAGCTGTTGCTAATTGGAGAAGATTAAAAAATCGCGCCATTGAAAAGACTTGTTCAGGTCTTATAATATTACCAAGTAGAACATAACAGATTACTGTAAAAAATAATGTAGCTCTTTCAATAAATACCATACAACTTACAAAAACACCACGTAAATATGATGCTTTTGTTAATACATCAATTTCTTGTTTTCGTGCGAATTTAATGATTTTTTCAAATGATTTCTCCCATGCATACATTTTAATTACTTGAATACCAGCAATTACTTCATTCATAATTTTGACACGATTATCCGTTCTTTCGGCTACTTGTAATCGCAATTTGGACGTTAATTTACCCAAATATCCTACAATTTAATCAGTGATAAGAAAGATTTAATAGTTATTTCAGTAAAAAAGCATTCACGTCATTACAAGTCAGAAATTTTTACAGGACGCACACTAACTTTACTGCTAACACTAAATTCTGTGTGCGTCCTTTTAATGACGTGAATTTTTTTGGGCTGAGATAGAAAACACAAACCCTGTCCAGGTACTGTCAGTATTATCATGGATACAACCCCGGCTAATGCTGAAATTCCAACTTGTTGCCATATAAAATATGTAACAAGACAAACTTGTATTGGCATTAACCATAAATAATGTAATGCTATCATAACTAAATCAAATCGTTGTACATCATTTGATAATAGATTAACAACTTGACCAGCTGCTGTTTGTCCAAGTGATGTTTTATTCAATTTTAAAATCTTTCGATATACTAATGATGAAATGGCAATACGTATACGCATACCAATTGATGATTGTCCAAATTCGATATGATGTTGTAAAAATGTTATTAAAATTGATTGTATTACTATAATAGATCCAGCAATATATTTTTCATCTTGATTCTCATTATTTGAATTCGAAAATAATGCAATAAAATAGGCTAAAACGACCGGTTGTGTTGCACTATAAACAAATTTATTAGTAAATTTTTTTTAAATAAGATTATTTTCTTTTAATTCTTACCTTAAAGCAGCCATTTGAATAAAAAGCAATAGACCATACAACATATATTTCCATATAAAAGTTTTAATTATTGCTTTTAGTAAACTTGGTGATTTACCTTTTGATTTACTTTTTATTAGTTCATCTTCCCAATTCTTTTCCAAATTATCCGTTAACAATTCAGATTGATCAGAGATTGATGTTTTATAAAGATCGACAACTTCTAGACCTTTTTTTGTGCCTTTATAACACAATTTTACCATCCAACTGAAACAAATGTCATAAATTTTTAGAAGAAATAAGAAAAACGTTACGTTATATCAGAAATTCAATATTGTAATAATTATTGATCTTCGTTTCATAAAGACTACTATGTCCGGTATGCGACTCCGCAGTTCTTCCCTGTAACGTAGATCTATGTATGTGGTAATATTTATTACATCGGATAAGCAGTTGAACTTATCACAAAGGTGTTCGTCCGAATATGCATGCGTTACGGAATACTAAATATTTGGCAAAAATTGCGCAATCTGCAAGGCACCAGAAATACTGCTCTTTTTTGCTTTAAATAATAATTGAAATTGTGCCTCAATGAAAGCCCGTTGGTCAAGACAAATATGAGCCAATCACTTAGTCGACAGTATTAGAAGGAAAGAAAGTTATGCTGAAAGAGAAGTGTTCCTATATTGTAATTTTTAATAATTCGGTAATAATTACTTAATTCAGCACAATTTTCGTTTATAATCCAACAAACAGTACCTATGTAATACCAAAAAATCCTGTTTCAATGACATAGATTTAACTAAAAACGAAAAAAATCTTATCTTGCTGAGTTAAACGATCAATAATTTTACAATTGCTTATTTTCAAATAGGTACTCCTAGTCTTTTCAATTAAAATAGAACAAATGTTGTACTTACGCAAAAAATAATTTCGAAAGTATGTTAGCTTTCTGCCTTGGATTATCCAATTTCAATTCAAAACCTGAATCCATGATATTTTTAATTCAAAAATATCCTAGTGATAGTTTATTTTTTTAATTATTTCTCTATAGGTAGTAGTGTCTATACTAAAACTATCTCATTGATTGTGGTAGAAATTTTATATATTTCAGGTACATACATAAATGGGTATAAATGTTAATCTTTTAGAATTAGTTTTTTGTTAGTTCAACTCATGATTACAATTTTTGATAACACTCGGTCTACAAGTATTGTAAAACACTTTCGGTAAATATTTGAGGACGCCTTCAAAAAAATGACTTGTAAGATGAATGAAACAATAGTCTCGATAATTCAAATACTAATTATAATTCATATCGTGCATTTTTTTCTTTTAATTATACATTACTATTTTTAATTATAAGGTCATAGGTGAGATTTATTTAAAAATAATATTTACTTTATAAAGGAGTAGTAATCACATATTTGTTTCACAGTAAACATTTATTTGGAAATCAAGATTTTTCGTCTATTTTTTCAAGTGACAAAACTATTAATAATATCAATAATTCGCACAATCTTTTAATTAATATTTAAGTATATTTGAAATGTTGATAAAAAAAATTATCTTTTATCTTTTATCTAAATTACTACCCTTATTGTCGTCTAATTTAATTTGATATATTTGAAATGACAATTTAAAAATTACAAGTATATGTACCACACTTCGTAAGTATAAAATGAGTTTTAGGATGCAAATAATCACATGTCATTATCATATTAATAGTAATAATCATACAGCAAATTAGCTTTGCAAAAAATTAATTAAGCAATCTTAATCTATTTAAGTATGATACAACAAAAGTTACATAATTTTCATTTTACTATCGTAATAATCTTTTGCCACCTTCTTTAATTGTTCTTGTACAGCTGGGCCATTTTCAGCGACCATACCCGAAAAACGT
>JAZBHA010000146.1:100744-120570 GCA_037464855.1 Iselma pallidipennis | reverse complement strand
CCCGATGTTTGTCATATTTCGTGTTTTCCCCTCAACGGCCAACATGTATGGCAAATAGACCGATCTGTTGTGATATATTGACATTAGAAGGGTCGACACAAAGGGCGAATAAAGTGACCAGAAGCAACTCTGAATCGGTCGACCTGCAAATAAGATGTTCTACAACGACGCGTATAACTGAACCAATATGCCTGAACTCTCCAACTTCTAACTAATAATTAATTAGAGACAATAATTTGTTTTGTTGCCGCATTTAAAATGTTTATTCAACAGATCTACAAATAAATTTTCATAAAAATCAAGAAATCATTTTGTGTTTTTTTTATAATAATTTTAAGTAGTGATTCGCGAGCGTGTGGGTTGATTTTCTTTGGTCTTGTTTTGAAGAGGGGAAGAGCGCAAGTGTGGCGAGAACGCTAAGGAACTCATATTGGCTACTTTCAGTTCCCTTGACACAGATTAAGTCGGCTTCCTTGTTAAATATTCATGCGCCAGAAGGGCAGATAAAAATAAAAATGTAGCATCTTCTTAGTTGCTTCGGGAGTTGGCACGTAAACACTTGAGAATATGATATGAAGGTGACGAGCTCAGGGATGCCTCTTTTGCTACAAATTTTCCTGTCCAATTTGAATCAACAATATTTCATTCAAACTCATTCCCAATGAAAAATCGACAACAAGAATTTCCATCATGTGGTTGTTGTTGTTATTATTATTATAATTATTGTTGTTGACATTCTTTGTTTTGGGATCCCGCAAGTTGTTTTGCTATAGCTTATAGTTTCTCTACAGTGATCGGCAGTTGCTTACGCATTCCTGTGTTAATTGTGTAATAAGACACGTGATAGTCCTTGGCGGATCTAACCGAATTCCGCATATTTCCCAACGACGTCAAGCAGCATATTTCGGCTTCGATTATCAGGATACTGTTGGGGGGGTGATGGAGGATTATTTTGGGGTTTTGGTTGTGTTATATGGGAGCGACAGAGATTGCCTATGTCTCATTGACGTCGCAACGTCGACATCGAACAGAGACGGCTAGCGAATAATGTCAGAGGGAAACGATGGTAGTCAGTCAGCTAGCAGGCTAATTAGTTGATTTGTAGTGGCTCAAGGGGTCTCATTCCCTCTAATGCAATCTAAATTTTTCATTCCACCAAGCCTCTCCCGGGAAGACGAACGGAAGAATCGCCCGGCCAACATCCACACTACTCCGACAATTTAGATTCCAATTTAAATTGTCGTCTATAGATGTTTATGAAGAGATTTTGTGTTGCTTCGTTAATCTATTGTTGGCAGTCGATTGAGAGCAAAAAAAAGCAACTTGAATTGTATGCAACAAACAGGAACTGATAAAGTTAATTAAGTATAGGAGTTGACGAAAAGATGGAAAGCAAAAAACCTTTTATAAACGTATAATCCGACCACAGCACATTAAATTAAACATTTCCCATTATATTTAAATGTATGCCCACTTTTAAAATAAACAATCCTCTTAATCATGCAAATCCTCTTTAAAAATTATTCGCTATGGCCTAGTTGGTAACCCTTTCATGATGGCGCGCGCGCGGACATTGTATAAAAATACTTGAGCTTGTTCTTGTTCCTGCATTGTTAAATTACTATAAATTATGGAGTACGTTCTGTGAGCGGTGCTTTTAAGGGCTGAATCGGTAAAGTAGCTGGGAAAAGCGAGGGAGGTGCCGTCCTTTTAATGCTCTTACGGCTTTCAGACAAGGATGACGTCGACGAGAAAACCGTCAACCTGGTCCCTAACAGTTTTTTTTCTCTCAAAAAATCTCTCCCGAAAAAGGGTTTGGTTATTTAATTTCGTACGGATTTTCAAAGCTTAGGGATAGAGAAAATATTGAACAATTAAAGAATGACATAACATTGAAACAGGAATAGAACGAGATAGGGGGTTGGGGGAGAGCAGCGGGAGGGAACGTTAGTGTGGTATGCAGATGAACAGATGAGCGTGTAGTATAAGGGGTGCAGGCGGTAAATGGCAGCGGATGATTGATCGGTGAGCTAATTGGATGATCGATGGGTTTAGTTCATCAAGTGCCGCCGCCCGCACTCACTCACTTCATGGCCATTCTGGGGAAAATTAGGCCGACGCATCCTAGGTAGAAGCAGCCATCCACATCAATATCGTCACAACACCGACCAGTCCAGACTATATCATCAGCATCATCATCATCACCATCATCGATAAGGGATACTTAAGGATTGCTTGAGATAATGATCATACTAATAACAACTAATCAATCGATTAATAACGTTCGAACCGGACTAATCTTTAGCCCTTTCGAAAACAACACAAAGATAGAGTATCTCTCCCTCAATTTATTATGACAGATAGATATAAACATAAACATCTTTATGCTTTTTTAATGTGATTGCGGCTAAAACATATAAGAAGGATCGTAATGCGATGTTGATATGTGTGATATATATCTGGGAAAGCTTAGTTTCCACGATGATGCGAGGCAGAGATAAGAACTTTGTGTGGAAATCTCTAGTCTGGAGTGTCGCATGTGAAATGGCGAAAAAATGAAACAAAGAATTTATTTCTTCGACGTTTATGGCATTTAACTTGCAAATGTTATGGTTTTATTCAGTGGGTGTCTAAAGTGGGAGTCATCACCTTAGAATATTTTTATTGCTCAGTCGTCTAGTTTACAGTTATGAGGGTGAATCAAGGAAAAAGAGAAACTCTGTTGTTTTTTAATAAAAAGTACACAAACACTCTCTCGGATGAAGATGATGACGACAACATAAAAACATAATGGCAACTAATTTGGCGTTTTTGTCGACAATATTTGTCGTATGCACGCGATTGCATCGTTATATATTTTCAAGAATTTTTAAGATTGAACTTTTTTCCCCTTCGTCTTTTATACAATTTTATGAATAGACTAACGATATTTTCTAAAACTGGTATAGAATTTGTGCCTCTATATACGATTTCTCGTTTAGGTCAAGTTATATATGCGGATCAGTCTCAGTGTAAGTACCGCTGTGTGTACTCTTAATGGAGTCAGATTAGCGCATACGGATGTGTTTTGCATGTAAGTGGAGAATGATGTTTGGTTTAACGACCAAACGAGTCGCTCCTGTTTTTGTCAGAAAACATTAGACGTTTTTCCGACATTAACCCTGAAACACTGTCCATGCCAATTAATTACAGTTTGCATTCAAGAAAAATTAACACCAATCGAATATTACAAAAATTAATTTTAAAGATTTATTCTCCTGTTTTGTTTCATTCGGTTTTTTGTACCGAAATATGAAATAAATTATGAAAATATTTCGTAATTGGTGTGGGGATATCAATGGAATACGTTTGTGAAAATGACTGGAAAACCACCAACAAAAGTAAATCATAAATCGCGCGCAATTCCAAGACAATGCCAGACAGCTTCATTATTAGCGGTTTCTTTGAAGTTAAACTAAGCTAAATGACTGCCATATTCTGTTTATTTATTACATCATTTACACAATCGTTCCTCTAGAACGACACACAAAATTAAAGATAACAGAGAAATTTCAGTGGGGAAATATTTTCTTGTTCGACTCGTACTACCACCACCACCACCACCACCACCACCATTATAACTACCAACAACCACATCGTCACTGTCGGTGCCACCCAAAAACCACTTAGATTACATACGAATTAAACAATGTTTACTTAAAATTGTACTAAATGCAATTTTGGCAAGAAACTGCAGTTGTTCGAAAGCTAAACTATATTAGAAGATGTAGAAACAGTCTAGTCTCAAGTCGACGACGGAGAATTCGAGTAATGGACCCCCAATGCGAATCAATTCACTAGCTGATTGTTTCCAGTCGGAGCTGTTTAATGGGATAGAGAATCCACGGCTGCACCAGACACAAACGATTTGATAATTTACTATTTCATAAATACAGTGTATATACCATCTATCCTTACACGCTTGTTATTTAAGTCGCCTTAAGGGCATAGATAAAAAAATTCTTGTTTTTGTGAATTTTGAGATCTATTTAAAGTGAGAATTCAATCAGTTGAAGTCGAATATTAGCAAATTAGATATTGCTTGATACTGACTGGCATGGAATCGAATTTTCTATATGTGTATGTCTATATGTGTGTGAAACCACCCTATTTTCGTGCACAATTTCCAACTGGTTGGTTATGTTGCAATAGAGTTTTGTTGAAGGTGTTGGATTGCATTCGAACAATGTCAACTCAACTGATGAATACATGCATATCAGGCCAAGATATTTGCTTCTATTGAACTGGGGCAGTTAGTGACAAGGCAACACTCTGTTAGGTTTCAAGTTCCTGCAAGTGGTCGGTGGTGCCTTTGTATTACTGTCGGTACGTGTGATTGAAGGCGTCGTTTTCGTCGTCGTCGTCGACGACGACATCATGACGACGGTCGTTTTCCAATAAGGGCACATTGACTAGCACCTGCAAAACTTTGAATACATATACCTATGTACGTATACTAATATAGTGGGTTGGGAATTGAGAAATAGCAAACTGGTCATATACACAATGAAGAAAAGCCACATGCAATTCTCGGACTTTATCAATAACATATTCTATATATACATGCACATATAACGTTATAATACTTTGTACATAGTATTACAAGCACAGAAAGCGTATATACGGCTTCAGCATGCAACTGGCACGTAACAAGAGATTGCAAAATCAAAGTGGGAATGCAATTATGTATAGCATACAGAGGACGACAACTAGGAATACGCCGACGGTTGATTTCGACGCTTGCACTCCAACTGGTAATTTTATTACGATGAAACGACGCCAAGGACCTAAGATGAACGGATGAACCGATAGCCGGGGAAAGGGTTCAAGCCGGAAACCTAAAACGCGTACGTGCTAGGGTGGGTTTCAGAGATATAGAAGGAGAACGTTAAATAAATAAACCACTACCACCATCCTCCCCTTGGCCCGCTCCATCGCTTGCATGCCAAAAAAAAATTTGACTACAATTCGGAAAATGTGCTGGAAAAGGAAAAACCTTACAAATTCTTTAAATTTTCATTAATTAATGATTACATAAACTGAATAGTTAATATCAAATTCCGTTTTCTCTCTAGTATACGATCCGAAATTCAGTTGACTCGATAATTTCTAAAGTAAATTAATCCGAGATCAAAACAGTGAAAACGATGACCCAGCGAAATGACGGAAAGATTGGAGTGAATCAAGTGTTTGTGTTGCTGACACCCTTTTAGAATCAGATTTTCTCAGTTCTTTTTCTATACGATAAGGGCGTAAGGTGAGAAAGAGAGATAGACTTACGGAATCAAAACGACACCAGTAATGCGTCATCAAAAGAAACCGCTTTTTATCATCCTCTTCGTACACTTCTTTTTTTTTGCCCCGGCCGTCTCTTGCTTTTTTTATTTCCTTTCACACTCTCATCAACAGGTATTTGATTATTTGAGGATTTTTTGCTGTCGTTATAATTTGAGCAATAAAACCTTTTGTTTTTTTTTTTAATTTTTTCCCAAATTCAATATTGCTTGAGTATACGTGAAGTTATAAATGGGAAAAAAAGATGGACCATCATGATGATGGCACTTCACATTGAATTTAATTTGAACATTTCATGGGATTACAGACAAGAAGGTTAAAATGAAATAAATAATCACAAATGGGATGGGGATTCTAGAGGGCAATTTGCGCTTTGGAAACCGCATCACGTAGAAATCTCTACGTTTGGAACGGTGACAACAGCGCGGTAGATGTCAGAAAGGGATTTAATTAAGGTGCAGTAAAAAGCCAACGTCTAAAGATAGTGACGGATAAAAGGATAGGAATTCACACATTAATGTGGCTTTACTAAAATTACATTACGATTATATGAATATCAACCAAATTTAGAGGAAATAATAGAAAGACACAGAAGGGAGGAAAAAAACTGACTGTGTACAAAAAGGATAATTTGGTTGTTGCATTTGCATTGGATTCGATCAACATTTTTATGAGATGGTCCTAGAACAATGTGGAGCAGTCAGAGGTGTAGTATAGTGAATTATCACTGGTAGTAACCCTTTTACAACCTATCAGGGAGTAATAAAAGCGAGTTTAAGTGCTCTTGATAACTGCTCCTCGCATGGCATCACTTCCCCTTTAAAAATTCCGGAAACGATTGGAATATAAAAAGACTCTGCCGCGGTCGCCCTTCTATACCATCGTACTACTGTTATATCCGGACTTGAACTCGGATTAATTTATTTTCTTTGAATTATCTTCACGATCTGGCATCAAGGCAATCACATCAATTCATTGCGTAATTAAGATTGATACAGTCGCCTCCTCTTCTTTTTTTTCCCGATCTATCTATCTTGATGTGATACTATTAATTTCAAATAGTGCACAGTAAAGATCTATTCTTTACAGTGTGTTACTCGAAAATTTCCATACTCTATGTCGTATAATATGAGGTAGTCGAGTTTCCGTCTGGTTATGTATGCACGACTGGCTTAATCACGGGCCGGTGTGCAATCTCTGTGTGTGTACGAGAGTAGGAAGGGCTGTTCCTACGGTGTTTTATTGCTCGTTCGCGGCTCATGAATTAGCAAAAGAAAACCAGACGGTTCTGCGCTCGATAATGCCAAAAATAATTAATTACTTTCGATCGACCCGGAATGCCAGCCAATTTTTCAATAAGGAACTGTCAGATCTCCGGAAGACTAACGAACTAGAACCCCGGAGATTCTTTCACGTTGGTTGTCGGCGGAATAACTCGACAGGACCCCCGGTTTTCCCTTTTAGATTTTCTGACCCTATGTGTATTATATACTACTATACTATATAGAAAGAAGGAAGATGCTGGCAGATTCTCATTCATTCATTTGGTTTAATAACTGACTGACACAACCGCCAAAACATGATTAGTTTAGGGGATCTTGAAATATGCAAAAGATATATTGAACGAAAAAATATTCTGAGACTGCTATAGTTACTTATCTCAACACCTGAATTCTAGTAAAGAATATTATGGAAAAACAGTAAAGATAACGCTAAAACCACCACATGGTCCCATAAGATACAAGTGTTATCGTTTCTGTTAACCCATTAATATGAATACGTTCATGTGCTACTTTAATGTAGATACTGATAGAAACCAATTAGCTGAATATAACCCATATATCTCGCAATACTTTGTGTCTCTTGAATCTGGTCGAAATTTATTCACAACATTTTGATAATTTGCTATCATTTTTAACAGTTCGAGAATGAATACTGCATAAATGAACAAGTAAAGGGTGGCTGGCAACAACAGCAACATCAGTAGCTATAGCAGTGGTAGTAGTAGTAGTAGTAGTAGCAGTAGTGAAGGGAGACCAAACGGTTGGAGCGCATATTGGTCTAGCGTCCCTTATGTGTGTCCGCCACAGATTCCGACTCCTAATTAAGACTGGTGGGCGAAGGGGGGCCCAAGGAGGGATATATTGATCAAGTTAGGAGCGGGTGCGAGAAGGACCTTTTATACATCGACAAGGACCACCGTCGAAGTTATTATTTGGGCGACCGCGTTCACTGTGTTTGCATGCGCATGACTTTCTAGTGAGAAAATTAGCACTGCCACAGCGATTGCTGCTTATCCTGCAAAGTGTCCAATGTACAATTTATTAAAAAACTACAATATAATAAATTTTTGGCAATATTTGTTTAAAATAAATCCAGAAAATCTCATGTCCAACTTTCCGAACACACATACGATAAATTTTTCAACTGACAAAAGTGTCAATTCCAGTCGAAGAACTCTTTGAATTTCCACCACACTGTGGAACTTTTAAAATCTGTTTATAGTTGAAGAAAACTTTTATTTTAATCAAATTTTGTAATTGTGATGTTCTGTTACAGATCTGACCGCAATAGGGCGGCCCTCCAGTTCGAGGGCGATGAGCAAGGCAAGTATTTTTTTTCTCTCCATTCTCTCTTATCCTTCTTCTCCCCCATCACATCATTCTTTCATTCGTTTCGATCAAATAATTTTTTCCGATTATATCTAAAAGAATTAAGTTGCCGGTCTCTACTCTTTAGATTCCACAACCCTCTCGAGGTTTTGATTTTTATATCGCTCTCCGATTTTGTGCACGTTTTGTTCAAGTTTTGTAAAGAAAAGGACGTGACACTCTGGAGATTCACAAAGTGCTGGACACACACACACACACAGAAATACATACATACAACAACCATCAAGATAGACCGATATTCACCCCGGAAATAATAACGATCTCATTTTTTGCTCGTTTAAGTCTCCAGGTCAAGCGTCTCTCCCTAGGAATTTTTCCCATCTCTCGATGATTCCTTCCTTCATCGTTTGTACGAGGCAACAAAATCGCAACAACAACAAGAAAAAAAAGACGAAAATATTCTTTAATTATGGCACGATTACCTATACTTGAAAAATTCGTCTTGTTAAACATTTTCGTACAGTCCTAATATGAGTGGAATGAGTGTAAGAAGAGAAACTTTTAATGGGCTTTCATTTGAATATTGGCGTTTATAACAGAAAAATAATGAGATGAAGATGAACAGTTTTTTTTTTATATAATATATTTTCTTCGTTTTTTTTCCTCTCTAGAGAAAGTGTAGAATTGTAGGAAAAAGCCTTAAAAATAAATATATCTCTTGAATTGTATACTGAGGTGGATTGGGGAGTTGAATTAAAAGGACCCCTATAAATGCACGTGTTGACTCAGGAAATAATCGAAAGCTATTAATTCTAGCGTCAATAGCTATCTGCTTTCAGAAATAATGATCGACTCGCGTGCCACAGGTGTTGGCTGTAATGACACCGTCAAGCATTTAGATTTTTGAACAAGAAATCAATAGAAATTTTGTTGTACGTGTACAGGATATGGGGTTGTAACTATCATACTGGTCACTATACACAATTAAAAATCGCTCATATTACACCTGACTACTCAAATGTCTGCATTATTAAACAGACAAGATCGATTGTTAAAAAATATAGACAACTTTCTCTATTTTGGTCAACAAAGAGCTAATAAGGGGACATATGATAGCACTTCCCTGATAATTTCGGGTAGTGGTTGGGTCCCAGTTGGAAACTTTTTGTGGATGGAAGTTGTGAATATTTTGAATCTATTGCAGATATTAGAGAAATATAAAGCTGTTCCGGTGTCGCACCAACACCTGACTGGTTTCACAAAATCTAACCGAGGTATTTGTCAGAAAAACCTCTCTTTTCACTATATACAGATTTGGGACGAAAAAAAAATAAAACGAAAACGCATTTGACTACAATGAGCGAGAACAGAAACAACAACACATAATCCTCTTTACTGATTCAGTCGATATACAATGCCGGACAAGATAATATTCAGTTCAACAGTTCCCAAGCAAAGAATGCGACTTTGTGTTTTATATAGGGGTGGAAAAAAAGCCGACACTCATACACACATATATACAACCAACGTTTTTTTTTTCTAAAGCTTTTCACAAATAGCCGACTCGCTGTTTTAAATACATTATATTCAATGGTTAATTGAAAATCCACTTTAAAGTTATACGAGCACAGGCGTACGCGCGTTTTCTCTCTCTTAGAATTGCAATCAACGATACAATTTCCACATTTTTAAATCTAATTTTAATGTAATGAGCGGATGCGGATACAAGGGAGGGGCGTTTGAATAAAAAAAGGAGCACGTAAAATATAGGAAAGAATGCTAATTAATTATTCCGAGGAGCTGAGCTGCTGAGAGTGATTAGCATTCTGGGCTTAGCAGAGGTTTTGAATCGACCACCACCACCACCACCACGACAACGACAACGACGAGAACGAAAACGACGGCAGGAACAACCCCCCAAAATAAGAAAAAAAATGTATATGTATATATATATAGGTATAGTAACGAAAAACCAAACCGTCTCGGAAATTACCAATTCGATTTTTAAATGCTGGTTTCATTTGCGACCGAATTGATTCGGTAAATATTGAAATATGCACCCCCTTATTTATTATTTTGATTGACGCGTTTCCCAGACTAATTCTGAAAATGGTTGAACTCAAGTTGAATCGAGACGGAAATGTTGAGGTTTTCTTTTTATGTTTTTGACATTTGTCAAAAATATTAGTTAGTTTCAATATACAAGTATACCTACACATATTTTTCTCCCTCATCCCTCTCTGTGCATATATAGAAACGTATTTGAGTGGTATTAGCCAGTTTTGCCTTAACAGTGAAAATAAGATTGAATAAAAGAAAAGAGGATAGACAGGGTAGGCTGAATAAATTAGTGGTAAAACTGGGATATAAAATTTTGAATATGAATGGGAAATTTTGCATCCTTAATAAGCCCTTTTCAGAAACAAAGCGCAGCTGACGAGAACATATGTAGATGAGGAGACGAAGACGACCGACGTAGACACTGTTAGCTATTTGAATATGGATGTGTTTATGAACGTATACGTAAATATATAAGCAAAAACAGAAATTGAATTTTTCGCTACAATAACAAAAAGGAAATTAGCCATATTTTTTTTAGGTTTTTCTTTTATTTTTATTGTTTTATTTTTAAGTACATAAAGGTGTGGAAAGCTTATATTAATATGTCGTTTATATTGATTAGCAATCATGTTGTGAACTAGAGAATTATTTATATCGTCGATTACCATATAATAGCTCTACACAAAGCCAACCAAATAAGATACATACTTCTTAATGACATATCGGTCATGCATAAAGGCAATTATAACCATATATATCTATTATCATAGAAAGAAACAAAGTCATTGGAAAAAATGCTTTATCCTCATTCGTGCTCAATGAAAACAAAGAGAATGAAAAAATAACTATGATAGTCGTCTTAAGATAATGTCGCTTGAACAAACTTGAGACATTAACAACAAAATTAATTAGAGCACAAGACGAGTAGAGAAGAGAACAGAAAAAAAAATACTTTTCAGGTTAAACGACAAAGTTTCAATTGCTCCGACTTCTTGTAAACGAAAAATTATTTATTAAAAACACACTACAACAATTGATTTCTGTTTGAAATGATATCATTTATTTTATTACATACATAGATATTGTCTCAAACAGATACAACAAGTTCGAGGTAATATTTTTCTAATGTTAGTAGACAGCTCGTTAAAATCACCATTGGGTCGCAATCCCTAGCCGGTAATAACTCAAACGATCTTAATTGTTATTTGACCAAAACACCCTTGGTGGATCGAGGATCCGAATTCAAGATTGATTTCTGAAGATGACTGTGTACGGGTGCAGGTGTGCACCAATCTTACCCGTACATGACTGTTCGGGAGGGCGGGGGTGTGATAGATGTAAAAATCCACCGCAAGACAGATGAGCGAAGGATGTCGCGATAAAATGCTAGCAACACCACCCTTATACGCAAGACTCCGTTGACTTTGAGAAATCGTTACCGCCGCCCATCCGCCTCCAAAAAAAAAACACAGAACGAGAACGGTAATTGTAAAGATTAATGTGTTTAAGATTTTTCGTGTATATACATCCATTGTGTTACACATACACATATATACATTTCGTGTTTCTCACTACCTCCCCCTTTAACGTCGTCTACATTGTCGTAATGTTCGATTTGTCCCACTGCGCGAATGTCTCAACAAATGGTGATGGAGTGGGTGCGAGGGAAACAAGGATATTTTGTACATGGAGTTGTATAGTACGGAATCCTCCGGGTCTCTAATGCAGCAGACAGTAGCTGATGAAGACAACTCACCCGCATGGGAACCGGAACCCATCCAGAGTCTGACCTAGCTCGCCAGCGATGTTAACGATCTCACAATCAGTTTATGCTTATTAATAGGATTTTAAAAAACATCCAATTTTTGCGTAAATTATACTCACGTTGTTAAAGTGTTTGCTTATTTGTAAATTATTCTATACGAGTTCAAGATATTGATCTATCTAGTGCGTCTACAAGAATAGCCAAACGTCAAGGGAGGTGATGACGAATGTAGCGTCAAAGAATGGTCATCTATCAGAGGGGCAATGGTTCGTCTAGGTGAACAAGAACTTTATGGTTTACGGTTAAATTAAACAGAAATATTCGTTCGACAACGGCGCCGCTATTATCAGCATTTCAAGCGAACAAAATCGCCCACTCTACCAGAAAATATTACCAATAGTTTTTATAGCGACAACAGAAAAACAACATTTACGTAGCAAAGGATCAACTCGAAAACTAGTGTCGATTGATTTAAGGAATTTCGTCGTACCTGTCTGTACTCTCAATTCATCACCAATTTATACCAATGACTCCGAACAACAGATATATGAAATAATAATAATAATAATGATGATAATGGCTAAATCCGGTTCTGAGCTCTGCAATGGGCACTAAGCTTTAAATTTCATAAAAGTTAGACGACTCGATGTGATGGTAGTATAGAAGAAAGAAAAGGATAGTTGTCGTTAGAAAGGCGTTATTCTCTCGTACACTTCTAACTCACAACCAAAGAAGCGGGTTTCCGGCAGAACAATAGACTCGTTAATTAAGACTTCTTTTATACAACTCCGCCGGCACGAGATTTCGAAATTTCATTAAAGAAGAAGTCACATGTTCGCCAACAACGACAACGATGACGACGATGATGATCAGGATGACGATGATTTCTGTTCGAATACTCTTTTCAAACACACATACACATACAACGATAGAAATAAGGGTAGCTGTGGTAAAAGGCTCGTTCCTTCCTCTTTTACGTGCATTGAAATTTACCATCGGCCACGACAAATCGACGCCACCGTACTAATGTCAATAATTGTAAAAACCATTCATTCCTGACGAGGTAATTACACGGAAACGGTGATTAACGTTTCCGAACAGCTAGGGATCTTTTAAATTATTTTTTGTGTATGTGTATGTGTGTACTTGGCTTTTTTCTACCATCCTATTCAATTAATCATTCCGGACAAAGCTGTAATAATTTTAGAATGGAATCATTGAAATCTCAGAAAATATTCAATTATAAAATGTTGAATATTTTAGTAATTTCGTTCGTTTTATCTATTCATCCGCTTGATGTGGTTTTACTTTGATTCCAGGTAGACGACCGTCGAACAGCAGGGATTAGACGAACCGAAAGCAGGTGAGACTGTTTTTTGATACATTTTCGAACCAAAAATTTGTGTTTTTCGGACAATTTCTACTAAACGTGGCAAATCTAAAATATGTATGTTGAGTTTTACATATCTAGAACGAATCGTTGTCGAACTAAATCAATTGTTGTAGTAGTAGTTGAGGGCATGCATGATTTAATGCTCGTATATCGCAACCAACGCACTAAATAAATTTCCGGAAACTTTTCCGTCCAAATAGACATATCGTTGAAGTAGACAATCATAAATTTATTTATCGCACATAATAATTGGAAAGGTTGTTCCTTTGTCTGAGAATTTTTAGAAAACCTTTATTCCACTAGGTAACATGTTTTATAGGCTTGTCCAGGTACTTTTTCATTAGCAGGATTTGCGTAAATCGTATCTTTATCGAAAGCCTTTGAGCCGGATTTTGCCGAAATTCATAGGAATAGATCAACTAAAACTGCAATATAAGAAGAAACCTTGACAACTTATTGTAAGTGTCAAACTAGATAAATCTTTTTATAGAAATGCTTGAAAAAAGCTCCACACGTCTATATGAATGTTTCACCTACAAATAATAAGTATAACGTAAAGTTGAAGAAAATTGTCAGGTGAGCATCACGGCCACAACTCTCGTAAATCAGATGAACAACATGGCGTTTTTCGGGGGTGGCTAGAGAAACGTAAACGAGAGAAAGGAACATAGGCAGGCTGGCTGGCAGGCAGGAACGGCTTGCACATGACGCTGTTCTTCACTTCTTATCGTCCTCTCCCTCCGACTTTCGACAAATTAGTCATCAGGTTTCCTAGTTTCCTTTCTCCTTCGTCCTCGTTGTCGTCTCGTTTTCTTTATCACAGTGGTAGTCACATATATATAGACGCACACACACACACACACACACACATTCACATATAAAGAGAGTTTTAGGCAAATGTGGCTAAAACGTATTTATGCATTTTGGTGTAAAACCGAGAGAGAGAAAGAGAGAGAGAGAGAGGGGAAAAGGTTTTACCCACCAGAAACCGTCGTTTTTATTGTACTCTGACAATATGTCACGTAGCACTACCACCAGCCAGCACCACCACCACCACCACCACCGCCACCAACCAACACCAGATAGCAGAATAAAACGTTATTACTTTACCACTACCTGATTGCTGGAGGCGAAACAAAACTACCACCAACTTTATTCATTTTATATTATAACATAAAAATACCTAATTGAGATCTTGATAATCTCTTCCTTTTTGCAAATTCCAATGGATCGAATACGGATATGGAGGAAACGTGGGAAAAATGTCGACTTTCCTCCTCTCGTTAAGAGTGGAAGGAAAAACGGCCAAAGTAAAGAGAGAAGGGTGGGTGCGAGATGTCGGTGCCGCCTGCAACCTGGCATAAACCGGCCGCCGCGGCGCCCTGATTTATCGGCTCGACGTGATATACCAAGTGATATATGGCCCAAACCGCCTTAAGAAATCCACCATACGCGATATCTCGGACCGATCTATGAACCTGTCCGTAAATATAACCAGATTTATGCTGTCTCTTACCTCTCTCGCTCTCCCTATATATATCTATATATACATCCCCGCCAGCCAGGATATATGTACTCTGAAATCTGGACACTTTTCTAATTATGAATGCGTCATGTTGAAATCACTGTTTGATTTGTGGCAGATACTGTTTTTCCTCCATTTTTTTCCTCTTCCTCGATAGAAAAAGAACACACACCCACACACACAACGTTGCAAAACATCTTGCTTTTATCACAAAAACAATTCAATTTTTTCTACACGCCTACCGTTCCCACTATTATTTCAACCTTTCCTGAAAATCTCGCTTGAAACCCTCTTCAACTTAATTTCTGATCCTGGATTTTCAGGATAATCTACATCATCTCTCTCACTTTACCAATTTAACGAGTCTGTTTATTTTTTCAAGGAATTAAAATTTCTATTTTTCATTTCATCTTTGTTACAGCCACCCTTCGAATAGTGGCAGGTAATGTAGTTAATTAGAATTTGTATGTGTTTGTAATGAGTTAGCTGTAGTAAGAGGGAGGTGTTTTAGTTTAAAATTCACCGGTTAGTGAACAGTCTGTTATGTTGGCATGCACCCTTGGGCAACCCTTGTCGTAGGAAATGAAAACCCGAGCACTTTTAAACATACATTTCATGCACTGACAGTTTGAATTTCTGATTAAATTTTCATTAAAAATATAGACAGGACTATTTAAAACACACATACACAAAAAAGTCACTTATCAATTATTATAGAAAAGCTTTTCAAAAATGGATAGATCGACTTTATAAATCAAATGACAATTAATGGTAATAATGATCGAGAAAAGTTTGAACCCTACGGTAATCCATAAATTGACACTTCACTCAATCGCCCGTCTTTAATTTAAATTCATCACAAAGTGCCAAATTGTCAATTTTGAATATTTCATATATGTACCTACTTAACACGGTCCCTTTTTTGTCCACTTATAAATTTTCATGTTTATAAAACCTGTGAGGAAAAATTGAAACGTATCGAGTTAATAGGTCCACTTTTTTCCCTGTGCTTTCCCTTGTTAACTGTGGGGGTGAAAGCTACACAACGACTCATGTCAGTCATCTGGCATTACGACGCTTCACAAACACACAGTTTAATCTTTTTTAAAGAGGGTAGGGTTTAGTTTGCTAATTAAGAACCGTTTAGAACGTCATTTTTCAGCGGTAGTGTGGCCGTACAGTAATTGCTTTTAATTTTTGCACCTTTTAAATTCATATACCCGACCACATTTGAACATATTTACTTAATTTGAATTTTATAAAGTAAAATTACTGAATTTTAAACTAGTCAGTCGGATTATTAGATAGTATAAATCATCCTGTCCGGGTAATTATACAGAATTTTCGCTTTTTTTTGAAGTAATATTGTAAATTATCGATCGTTCGCGAAAACCAGTTCTCCAACAAATGTAAACAATATCGATTCTACAAAATTCATGCCAGTCCATAAAAAGTTCACTTTAATTTCAAACTGACGCTAACTTAGTCCGAAACTTTGCCGACACAAATTACACTTACGTTCTTTGTACTTTCTCTTTCTAACTTGAGTGAACTAGTTAGACATCAAGTTTATAAGGTAGGTCCGTCTTTAAACAACACACAAGTCGTCTTTTGAATTAGCAAAACTTCTTTTACGGATTCCCTGATCTTTTTTTCCCTACATTTTGGCTCAACAAAAACCTTAGAAAGATTTATGAATCAGTTGTTCCTGTATTCTTTCATTCTTTTTTTGTTTGTTATTAGATCAAGCAACAATCGTGAAAATTTTGTGTTTTTCATAATCATAGATGAGGAAAACTCGTGGAAATCCTAGTGAACTGTACATTAGACCACCCTAACTAAGAGCCGCCTAATTCTGTAGTGCGAGGGCTGCATTCTTCCAGTTTGCGCGCGCCTGCATCCATATCCTGCCGACGGTCCCGATGCTCACTATACAATATCCTTGTTTCGGCTTTGACTGCAGTTGCAACGTTGTGCGTGTCCTTTACGCACGTTAGTATAGCAGTTGAGTTGCGTGCGTGCGTGCGTGTTCTCGTCCTTTAATAGCGTGCTACAACATTCTCTCCGCCTAAGTTTAACAAGAAGTGATTTGTGACAAACGCCATTTCAACACAATTTTTTGATATTTGTTACGACGACTACGACAACAACAACGACAACATCCATGATTTATGTTTAGACAGTTTTTTTTTTTAATTTCACTACCATCTAAAAACTAAAATCGAAGCGGGAAAAGCCATGATCGAATCGATGTGTTCAAGGTAGGTGAATTTTGTGAAATTTTGCTATCAAGTGTAAAAAGTCCTACTTAGTTCTCTCCCCTTTCTTGCTAGCTCGTTACCTAAAATAATTTAATCCTTATGGATTTACTGGCTGATCTTTCGATTTGAAATGCCTCCTTCTTTCCTTAAGAAGAAAATACGTTGTTCTAAAGTCGGGCCTGCTTAAAGTGGGCAAGGATTAAGAGGTTTATCCTCCTCCAAGTATTCGACTGGATAGTCCTTACTTTAGCTATCTGTAGTTTGCAGAGAAGCACAGGGATTTCGAAACAAAGTTATACAGGCAGACGATGTTGTGTACTGTAAACTACCTCTAGATAATTTGTGGTCATTGTTATAATCACCACTACAGATTGCTAGTTGAATAAATGACAAGGCAACTACCCGATACACTATGAATAGCATCCATCAAAGTCTCACATAAAAATTACTTTTTCTCTTAAAAAAGGTCTAATAGCTTTATTGAAAAACATTCAGATATGTCTAATATTTAATGTAAAAGCTTTTAACTAAATGATGGTTTAATACTGAAGAGTTCTATTATTTAAAATTTCCTTTCAGGGCAAATCGTCCATTTAGTTTACCGGCACAGTTGAAAAAACGTAAAATCGAAGATACAAATATGACAACAATACCACCGAAAATCTATTCAAAAACCCCTGAATCGAGCGATGACAAACGTAGAAAAAAGACTGACGATATTGAAACAAAATCTCTAATTTTACCTCAAAAAAAACGTGTACTACCACCATCATCCTCTTCAACACCATCCTCGTCTACATCACAATCGGCCTCATCTTCAGTCAATAGTCCATTAAAGAAATGTCAGAAAACAACAAATTCAACAGCTAGTGATGAGAGTGTAGCTGATGAAACATTGATACGTGAAACTGAAGCGGCTTTAAAGAATTTATCAGGCAGTTGGCCAGGTCCACGTGGTTCTTCTTATAATCGTAAACAGGAAGAATCACCAGCTTTCGAGAATTTATTCGACGAGAAGAAAGCTAATATGAAATTATCACCATCCAGTTCATCAAATGGTAGTAACGACAATACGTGTTCATTGAAGGATGTTATAACATTACGAGATCAACATGAAGAAGACGAGAAAATTAGTGAACCGAAGAGCAAAATGAAGATCAAACAAGAAAACGTACAAGGAGGAGGTGAAGGCCGAATGGAAGGTAAAGTTAAAATTAAACAAAACAAATGTGAATCGACTGCAACACGACAATATCAACCACCAGATTTTAATGAACTAGTCGATGATGATTCGTCCAATGAATTAGAGATCGACATGTCTGAAGCAGCAGCGGAAAAGAATGATGCTGGTAAACCGGAAACGAAATCAAAGAAAAACGAAATCGAAGGCACTACAACTAGACTCGGTAAATATCCATTTAATCAACATCATCATCATCAACTATTACGTTCATCTTCATCATTATCATCCTCTCCTTCTACATCATTTACAACAACAAATTCCTCTGCTTTTCGACCACCACAAACTACCACCAAAAACACAAATTTATCGAATTTAGGTCCAATGCCAGCTGAGGCAACATTTGTCGGATATCCGACGGTGATTGCTAACGATTCAACACTACCAGATGATAAAAGTAAAATCATTACACCATTGAAAGCAAATGATGCAGCCGTCGAAGAGAAATCACCAGATAAACAATATACGATATTGCAACCAGCAGCTGCTGGATCAAGAGCTGCAAATGCTCTGCAAGAAGTTGCTAGAGATGGTGTACCAAGTGTTACTGCTGTTGCAGGAAGTGATACGAGCAAAATGGTAACACCTAGTGGAACTCTATCACCGAACAGTATTGGTCGGGGTAAGTTTTGCTCTTGCTATTGTTGTTGTTGTTGTTGTTGTTGTCCGTTTATGAAAATTGTTAAACCTGAACTTGTCTAATTTATAAGTCGCTGGAAAGTTCTAATTGAGGCCGGAAATTCTCCTGGCACGTAGCTGTCACCTGGTACTCTAGCGCCACCCAAAAGACGCGCAAGTAGTATTATGGGTTTACTTGATACAACTTATAAGCTGGCATGTCAGCAACAGCGACGTGACTTGCTTCGGAACAGTCATCTTACCTCACCCCATTATTATAAGAAATCTAACAACCATCCTTAGGATGCAACCCTTTCCTAACATAAATTATCTATAATATGTCTACGGTATTATTAGTAAGATACAACCCCTTAATGAAGAAAATCATTGGGTAGTTTCCATTCATATTAACAATATTCTAACGCATATAAATCGTAAAAGATGCACTATAACGGCTATCTAGTCGTTGTCCTGATGGTAATGGGGGTGGTGGATGAGAGTGCGTTGGTGGTGTTCGGAAAAGACGTAGTTCGCAGGTGCGGTGACCGAGTGCCTCGCGCGCACCCGCATCTCGCTCTCCATTCACGGCTGTGGTTTCTTTTTTTATAAAAAAACATTTTTCTCGCAAGTCTCCACCCGTAAACCGGGATAGGCTAATCGACCCATAAGGGCGGAGTTTTCCCGTTCTAGAAAGATATACAACAACATTCAGAACGGACACCACCGACGACGGAGAAATTCACATCTTTCTCTTTTAATTTAACATCCTGTTGTCCACTGGGTGTCTAGTGAACCAACCAACCAAAAAAAAATTACAAATTCACATACACGAAATGAAACTGCATATGTCCTAACAGACTGTCATATAAAGCCCTAAAAAACACGCCCTTTTATTTGTTAAAAAAAATACGAATGTTTTTCAGCAAATCAGATCCTTGAAATTTTACAGAAGTTGTATGTTCAGGAACAAAAATGGTGGATGCGCCGGGAGAATTTCTTTCCTCTGCACATTAGAAT
>JAZBHA010000146.1:81401-100656 GCA_037464855.1 Iselma pallidipennis | reverse complement strand
TTACAGAAGGGAGTAAATGTCCAACACCGGGCTGTACAGGTCAAGGCCACGTCACAGGTCTCTATTCCCACCATCGAAGGTGAGCCATTTCACATCATTTTCATCTTTTTCGGTTTATTTTTATCGAAAATTCGATTTAAAAAAAAAACGGTAATACTAACAGTATTTTTGCAAATATAGTCTGTCAGGATGTCCGCGTAAAGACAAAGTAACGCCAGAAAGTAAGTGTAGACAGAAAGATTGAAACTTTGTAGGCTTTTTCTCTTGAACGAACTGTTGCTTTTTTTCTTAAGATTATTTCCTCATTTTATTTTGCGGGGTAGAGAGCATCATTTTTTTATTTATTTTGCATACTTATTTTTAGCATTTTAGTATTCGTATGTATATTATCTTAATTAATTATCCTACTAATATCCTCCCTCCTCACGCATCAGAATCACTCAAAAAACATTGAGTATAATAGTTTCTAAACTGGAGAATGTGTGTGGAATTAATTTTCTGAATAAATTCGAGCCATAAATTCGGATTTGTTTTGGTTTCATTTTTAAACTCTCTACCCTCTATTTGGTCGATTTTGGTTTGATGTTCGTAAAAAGAATGGCTCTTCACACACATGAATGTTGAGACGACCATTTTTTTTTGTTTGGATTATTATACTCAATGCGATTCTGTGCAGTCCTGGCAATGCATGAGACGATCCTGAAATGTCCAACACCAGGATGTAATGGTAGAGGTCATGTTAGCTCCAATCGTAATTCACACCGGAGTCTATCCGGTTGTCCAATAGCTGCTGCCAATAAACAAGCTGCTAGAGAACAAAAATATCACACCAGCTTGCAACATCGTATTAAATCACCTCATACACCATCATTTGGTGAGTTGTTTCTTTTTTTTTTGTTTTGGTTCTTTTCGTTTTTTCGATTGTTGATTCACGACCAATTGGCGAAAAACAAATCACACAATTTGCATGTCATAATATCACAAAATCAGTCCAAACAATTACACTTAAACCAAATACGAATTTTTATAGCAATTTCGTGCCAACAACAAAACGAATTCGGATCTAACTATGATGGAAAACGTACACCAAACACGGAAGATGTAAAACCTAGTTATTTAGTTGGTTATGGACAAGTTTCTAGTCAGCATCAGGATAATGAATTCTATTCGAAATCAAGTACAACAACAACTAGTAATACATCAATGAAATCTGATTTAATGAAAATACCAAAAACTGAAATTAATCAAACAAGTTGTTGTAATCAAACGGAATTATTAGTACCGAAAACTGAGATAACATCAACGAATTCCTGTCGATCACCATCTTCGGGTGGTAGCGGTTCAGGCATGCGAAACGCTTATGAACCTTATTTAAATCAAGACTCAAATTCTTCATCATTATCAAGTATGGACACAATGAACTCTCGTAGTGCTCAACAGCATCAAATCCATCACTTGAGTACACATCAACAAAGTCAACAGTCCACTTATAATATAGATCACCAAATGCCACATAGATCACCCTACCATCAATCGCCAATGTCTGAAGAAATGTACAGATCGGATCGTTCTTATACAGACATGAGCGATTCAATGGGCGGTATTCAACGACCTGTAGTTACTTATTCCAATGAACTTGCCTCAAGATCGTACGATACATCTATGGTAAATTCGGCGAGTCATCGACCGTACGATCCTGGTACTGTTACAGCATTTGAACGATATGATTCGAATCAGTGTGTATCGATGCAACAATCTTTAGTACCACCTAGAGTACCACCGCAAGGCATATACGGATACAGTTCAATCGATGAACAACAGGAACAGAGGTATCAACAAGAAGCCGCCGCTGCACAACAACATCAGATCGCTGTTGCGAATGCTACAGCGCAAGGATTGATGAAAAGTGAAAATGGACAAGAACCATCTGGACCATTATATCCAAGGTATTTCTCTAAAAAAAATTATAACTCCTTAAATCAAAGACATTGAGATATTCTGGAATTTAGACCAATGTATCAATATGACGGATCTGGAGGACCACCATTACCACTGGGTTTCTCTGCCATCAATCTTTCGGTGAAATGCGTAACGACAGCTCAAGCTCAAATGAAAGTAACCGGCCCTCATACGTCTCCCGGTGGAACTGTCATTGATCTGTCAACGTCTAGTGTAACAACTACTAGTCCACAGGTATATTTGATAGAAAATCGGTAGAATTGTTGAATTTTCAATGAAGTTGCGGTTGTACAGGTAGCGTATAGTTCCCCACATTACGGTGGTCAACGGGTTGGTGGAAGTCCGCAAGCCGCCGCTAGCCCACATCTTTCAGCTAGTCCCCAGGTCCCTAGTCCACAAGGCCAAACACTAGACCTCAGTGTTAGTCGACTATCCCACAGGTATATTTTCTAATTATTTATTTATAAGCATGTGTTGTTTCTCGTGATACTTATTGTTAAAACAACAAAAAATGTGTCCGGGTTTTTCGCGAAATCTCTATATTCTCCAGATAATTTCAATAGTTAATGAATCATTGTAAAAATCGAAAAAGTCTGTAACGAATCAAATGCCCATTGATTCTTCTTCATATTGTGTGTGAAACTGTGAGGGATGAACATTTCTAGCAGCGGCGCAAGTCCCCAGTATCAGAATGGGCATGGTGAGACAGTTGCGGTACCGGGGGGTTTCATCGGACCCCGGGACGAACAAACAGAGCCTGTCGATTTTTCAACCGCAAATGAACCCGTTAATTTCAGTGGCGTACGGCCTGTAGCAACGTTTGCGGGACCTGTACTGGCGCCAGGATCTGGATATAGTCGTGAATCAACACCAGATAGTGGCGGATCACACTATATGGATGCATATAGAGATGCAGCAGGTAATTTATTCACTTTTTAACGTACAGTTTCAAGAAAAATTATAATAAATTGTATGAAATTCTATTACAATAGGCTACGGTCCAATGAGTCCTCATCCCAGTTATGGAATGACTAGTGTTTCAAGCGACTATACTTCAAATCCTTACACGCCTTATCCGACTAGTACTTATTCATGTACAGGAGGATATCCAGGTTCTGTAACGACCGGATATCCGGCTCCTCCAGGAGGATACTCGCCTGGTCCGTGCTATTCTATGCCACCGCCACAACACACAATGTCACAACACGACAAGCCACCAAACAAAGATGGCAGGTGAGTTGGTCTTACCATTACACTAATCAGAACTTTTAGCTTTTATTTATTCACATCGATTTGAATACGTTTATAAATATTCGTGGCGTGCCACTACTTACTCATTTAAGTCTTTTTTTTGTTATAATTTCTTTGTTCGTTAAAATATCCGAAAACTTATGTCGGTTTTTGATGGCAGTTCGCGTCGGCCTATCTACAACGGAGTACGTCCCTGCACTAGGAGCAGGGACGGTAAGGAGCTGATTCAGTGCCCGACCATTAGCTGTGACGGCATGGGACACGTGTCCGGCAACTACGCCACCCATAGAAGGCAAGCATTTATTGTAGAGCTTCGTGTTCGACCTGACCCTCGACCTCTGAACACTGGACTCTGCTCATACCAACACCAGGAAAACGTTCCAGAAATTTCACATATCACCACCGACAAGATATTTCACAACCATTCGTAATTCGGTATAAGCACAGTCCGTGTATAATTCCTATCCTATTAGTTCAGTGAAAAATTCAAATCAATTCTTTTTCTCAAATCTCTGCCGGCTGTGACCATGTCTGAACGATTCTAATTGGCTAAAACTGAGTCAGGTCCTTGTTTTCATCGAAATGCTCCTTATTACACAAAATAGTGCTTTGTTTTCAGAACGAAACAGTTAACCTACCATCTGAGATACTGATAATTTGTTATTACAGCCTTTCTGGTTGTCCCCGTGCCGATCGTTCACAAATTCAAGCTCATTCCCAAGAATTGAAATGTCCAACACCAGGTTGTGATGGTTCCGGCCATGTTACCGGCAATTATTCCTCGCATCGTAGTCTTTCCGGATGTCCGCGGGCCAATAAACCGAAAAGTAAACCACGAGATGGTCAAGATTCCGAACCACTCAGGTAAATTGATTGATCGATTTATTAACAAAACTAACAAAAAAAAAATCGAAACCAACTAATTTCACGCTGTCAGATGTCCGATTCCGGGCTGTGACGGTTCAGGACATGCGACTGGAAAATTCTTGTCGCATCGAAGGTAAAATTCTGCCATTTGCATTTCTTTATACCAGTGATTTGTCAATATTGTAATTGGTTGTTCTGCATGTAGTGCATCTGGATGTCCAATTGCCAATAGAAATAAGATGCGTGTCTTAGAAAGTGGTGGTTCTGTAGAACAACATAAAGCAGCCGTAGCTGCAGCTACAGCAATGAAATTTGAAGGTGTCAATTGTCCGACACCAGGATGTGATGGTACCGGCCATATAAATGGTTCCTTTCTAACACATCGTTCATTAAGTGGTTGTCCTGTCGCAGGACAAACAGTTAAAAAAGTCAAATATCCTGAAGAGATGTCATTCTATCCGAAAGGATATACAGGTCAGTAAGATAATTGTGTAACGTTTTTTGTTTTAACAATTACCATCAAAAACGATTATAGCAATGGATCAAACTGGCAATGGGGAAGATTTGATGACGTTAGAAGCTGAAATTACGGAATTACAAAGGGAGAATGCACGTGTTGAATCGCAAATGATTAAACTCAAATCTGATATTAATGCCATGGAGACGCATCTTAATCATGGAGAGAAGGTAAATTTCATTCATTTCTCTTCGATTTATTGCTTGTTGTTAGTAGTTTTTTCTTTCTTTGGTAAAAATATCAATAAAGTTTACCGAAAAACATTGTCCAATATACACAATAATTTCATGAGAGAAAAGTTTAAAAAATAACACGAATTATGCAAAATTTTCAACGTTTTTCTAACCATAAATATGTCCTTTTATCATAATTTTCACGTCTATTAAAATTTAAAATTATACATTTCCGATGGTGTTTGTAAAACTATTGTTGTGTATATGGCTGAATTTAATAGAGTCGGGCTATTCAAATTGGCGTCTGCACCTAACACATAGTTTCATATCCACCAGCGTTATCATAAAAAAGCAATAGGACTACACTAAAAATTTCCTCTACCTACCCAGGAAACGCAAGCTCTGGTCCAGCGCAACACCAACCTGAACGAGTACTATGAAAGTTTACGTAACAACGTCATCACATTATTGGAACATGTACGTTTACCTGGTGGTGGCAGTGGTGGTGGTGGTGGTGGTGGCGGTAATAGTGGTGGCGGTGGTGTTAGTGCTGGTGGCGGTGGCGGTGGTGGTAATGGACAACAACAAGAAAAAATTGGACAAGAGAATTTCGATTCGTATTTGAGTAAATTGCAAACATTATGTACACCGGAGGGGTATTGTAGTGATGAGAACCGGCCACTTTATGAAACTGTTAAATGTGCATTGCAGGATTTTACCGTATTACCAACACCTATTTAAAATTGCCTGTGTCAAAAAAATATATATATAATAATATAGAAACCAGATTATTACTATTATTATTATTATTATTTTCGTAGCTTATTATCACAGTTGTGTCTATGATTATTGTGTAAGGCCAAGTAAACTTTACTGGTTTCTAAGGGTGCCATTTTCTAAAAAGAAAAACTAGCAAAAAAAACCGGTTCAATATTCATAGTAATTTAAGGAATCATTTGTACGTAATTATAAATTGTGATCTAATGTAAATATAAATTCATTTGTATAGAAATTCATAATTATTCAATAATTGCATAACGGTGTACATTTGAAGGGAAAAATTGTACATAAATCGACTATCGCTGTATAAAACTATCTATTCATATACTTATAATGGTTCTTAAGTTATTTTCCAAAGGATTGTGGAAAAATTGGCTTTAAAAAAAAATTGAGATAATTTTTTTGTTTTCAATTTAATTCCATTCATTGCTAAATTGTACAAAAAAAAAACCTTAGGAGAATATATTTTAATAAAAATCGCTTACATATTCATAAAACCACTCAAACACATAACTACACACACATATATAACGTATGATCTAGAGAATTTATAACCGAATGTGCCCATGATAAGCGTATGTCCATGCGTGCAAATTAGTTCAGATACTTGCTTAAATATCGACCCAAATATGTGAGGATTCCAGTTGCCGTTAACGTTAACCTAACGCAATATGACAAGTTAGTCACAAGGTGTAGACATACGTTTCTTACGTCAATATAAATTTTGTAGATCACACGTTATATTAATTTATAATTTTTGTTAGAGATCTGTGATTAAGTCCAACTTATTGTTTGTTTTTTTTTAATTAATTAATTAATTAATTAATTAATTAATTAAATTTAGGCATATAGTGTTATCTGTAAGTATATAACGGCAATGTGCAATATGCGATTTACACTATCGTTGTCAGAAATATTGATTAGTTTCTATTTCCAAGAGAAGCTGAAAAAAAAGGGTATGTACTACTTTGTCAATAATTAGAGTTATTAATTTATTAATTATGTTATTTATTATTATTATTATTATTATTATAACTATTATTATTGATTCTTTGGTCGAAAATTTTTAAAAAAGCAACCATAAAGAAAAATGTTTTTACTGTGCTGTTTACCGAATTGTTGTGTATACTGTAATTAAAATAACGAAAAATAAGAAGAAGAAGAAAAATAACTAATATTGAATGAGTATTTAAACAGTTCTCATCTCATTAATTAAAACAAAAAAAAAATTATTTGTTCACACCAATTATCTATGTTAAAATAAATATTACATGTGTTGTTATTAATAAAAATAAAAGTCTTTAAAAGATAACGACTTTCATTTACCCAAATGCAGAATAAGACCCTTGTCACATGGCAAAAGTAAATTGTGATTTAACGACAAGGTCAATACAAATCGAAACATTGGTGTACCCTGACACACAATTACAATTAACGCACGCGCAAGGCGAAGAAATGTCGTAGATTGTCATGTGTATGGTGTGTATGGTGAACAAACAGCTGCGCATGCGTAGTTGACATCATTTAGATAAATAGAGTTCTGAACAGCCAATTTACTAAATAAAGTTTCACCTATCATTAATTGAATATTGTGTGCTGTCACACGACAAATTGAGAACCAAGTTAATAGCAATCTTGGTTAAATTACAATTTATTTTGGCCGTGTGACAGTGGTCTAACTCCTGTTCTTTCAGTCAATCGATCAACCGATTCCTGGACTTTTTCTCTTGTAAACCGTTTTAAATTGACAAATAAACTGAAAGTATTCCCTTCTATCAGTTTGATCTCTTCAATTGGATTGGAATTCTTTCATTTGTCGAAGATGAAAGTTAAACAGTAATAGAGAGGCTCTAGTTACTGATTGTGAGTTTTTTTTTTGTTCATCCTTTTCCTTTCAAAACTTATCAAAATTTCAAAACTATTTTAAAGCCCAGAGCTACACTTTCTTTTCAAATTAATTTCGCTCCTATAGAACATCTATCAATTTGATAGAATAGATCGAAATTTCTGGTTACTTTCAATTACACTTAGAAAATTCAAATTTAGTCATGGGATAATGATTATTGATTTGATGACAAACTGTACCAGAACTGGTCAAGATTTCAGTAAAAAAAATTTGAAAAATATAACCAAAACCAATAAAAATCAAAAAATTAAGCTCTTGAATGAGTCAGCTTGAAAATTCTTGACAGAAGAACTCGTTGTTAATTAATTACGCTCCTCGGAGAGGATTATGTAATAATTATTTAAAATCTCTTGGAGAAAAGTTGCGTAGGCATTGTGTAAATATTTACAAATTTCAAAATCACAACATCAATGTCATTATCAACAATCTTTCTGTATTTTTTTCGTTACCTTCCATACATATTATTACTTACTAGAATTCTATGGCTCGTGACAGCTTCCGGCAAAATTCTTAGTTCCGTACTAATATGTGTGCATGTACACACACTTACACACACACACACACACACACACATACACAAATTACAAACTATACAAATATACATATTAATAGAAGAACATTCTCCACAACTGCTTTCTCCTCTATAATAATAATAATCTGAAATTGTTAATAATTTATAAGGAAATAATTTGAAGTTATCGAAAATAATATAATCATCTGCTAGTCGATTTTAATTGATTATAAAAACCATCTTTTTAAATATTAACTAACTTCCGGTAGTTACTCATAAGAATTGACTCGATACAATCAACAAATTGACTGTTATATACAGTGGAATCTCTATGTAGTGTAACAGGGGTGTCCAACCTTTTGGCTTGTCTTAGGCAGCACAAGTACCGCCCAATCGAGTCATGAAAAATATCGCTAAAACTAATATTGGACACGCCTGCTCTATAGTAACTGAATACAGTGGGATTTCTATATAGTGTCATATTAATTTATAGATAACCAGTCGGGTCACTGCCAGTATAGAAGAGCACCTACATTAGGAATCATGTATAAACGATTACCGTTTGCAGGACAGGTGGATTCAGAAACTGCTTGTCATTATTATACAATAGTGTGATGATGGGATTAGAAAGCAACAGGTCGCGTTAACACGGTGTTATTTTTAAACAGATCAACTGTAGGTATAGAAGTAGTATAGAGAGACGAATGGAGAAAGTTTAAGTCTACTGTTTTTAAACAACAATATGTTTTTAGAGTGATTATATTGATGTTCAGACAACGTGCGCGAACAACGTCTTCAAAAAACTTGTAACACTCCACATATTTTTGTTTGTTTGTTTATTATTAATTAATTATTTATAAACACAAATTAGTGCATTATTCGGAGAAAATTATATAATAATAACAATAATTTCTTTCTATATAAAATATAAATCTTTGTGAAAAGTGTTGCAGTTCAAGTGAAGAGTTCAAACTATCTAGTATTTAGAAATTCGTTTATATTACAAATATGTAAGTGGAATAAATTTAATTATTAATTTTTTTTTTGTTTAAATAAAACAAAAGTAATTGTTATTGTTACGGTTATATAAGTGTTTAAAATTGGAATTTCGTAACAATTAATAAAAAACAACACATCAATACCTGATCTGTATGAAAATTTATCAATTGCATACCATTTCTATATACAGGAAAAACAACCTTGTCAATAATAAACATGTCAATCAAAAATCAAAACATAATTGAAATTAGTCAGTTTGTTCCTATAATAATTAATTAATTAATAATAAATACGAAAAAGATAGTAGAAGATGACTATAGGAAAATATGGGAGATGATTGTTTTAATAAAATATAAAATGAATAATAATTATAATTGAAAATAAATAATAATATTCAACTGGTTGTTGTGTATTAAATGTTTTTAATGTTTGTTAAATTAATCGACCATTATGAAACCTACAAATCTCTTACGTTAGAGAGAATTAAAAATAAAACAATTGTTTATCAATGGATTGATTAATAATTATTGCAAATAAATTAACAAAAATTCTAATTAAACAACTATGTCAAGGTGTGTGTGGACTCAAATGAAAAAAAAATACTAAATTATTTTAAATTAATTAGAAAGCTAAAATTATTATCGATATTCAAATATCAATAGAATATGCAAAAATATTGAGTGAAATTCAGAATCCTGTGTACGAAAATTTAATATCTCAACGTCAAATCCTCCACTTATCCATAAAGATTATTATAATAAACCGGAAATTACTATAAGGAAGTGAATTAAACAATTTTTTTTGTGTATAGTTACACAAAATTCATGTATATGTTGTTTGTTCTAATCAATTCGACCTTCACTAATTTGCAAAAAACGGTCTTCTTATGTAATTTTATTGTTTTTCGTTTTTTTTTTCCTTCAATTTCATGCAATTGTAGAAAATTTTTCTCTTTAAATTTCATTACGTCAGGTGTTATTCTAGACTTAATTGTTGCTTTTACTTGACACTTGTATTGTTTGTAGAGAGTTTTTCAAAATTTTTAGGCCAACACAACTATCATCATCATTGACTGCAAACCATTTTTTTTTTAAACGTTGATAATGATTCATATAAATGATGGAATATGAATCATTACATGTCCATTATCATTCAAGAGATAAATAAATAGCACGTCCTATGCAAGAATAATTATCCTTTTCTAAACTATTTTGTAATCCCTTTATTCTGGCCTTAATTTTCTTTCTATGGTAAAAAATGTTATCAAATCACTAGTAATATAGAAAAAAATTACCATATTTGAACATTTTTTATTGGTAATTTTACACGTGTACTATTGACAATCAATAAATATCGAGGAATTGATAATTAAAATGCTAATTGTGGACGTCAGCGAATTAGAAATTTAGAACATACAATCTAATCATTTTTATAACTATATGTACAGACATATGGGCAGGCCAATGAAAGTATTTTCCCTTTCGATATACATATATTTCGATTTTTATAAACCTCGAAAATTATTGTTCCTTAGAGTGGAAGAATAGAGTTTAGAAATACAGTTGCAGCTTTCTTTCCACGTTAATTTTTGATTGACTCCCTTTTCTGTTGATCTCTCTATCTTTGATTTACAAAAAAATCCGATAATCCGTATCATTACTCAATACTCCAATATAGAATAATACGAATTGTCGATGATTTAGGTGTGTTTTTATTACACAAACGAATCTTGAATTCGAGAAAAACGCCACAATAAGTGAAAGCTTTTTCTTTGGAATTTCTTCCTTGCATAATGCCCACAATTTATATTGCTTTATACCATGATTACCAGTTGTTATCAAATAATAATAATATAATTTTTTTTTGTTTTTGTAGATTTTCTGCAGAATTATTCCATTTTTCCAATAGATTTTACGCCTTATTTCACATGAAAGTTGATAATTTTCTAATAATATTTGTTATAAATATATCAAGCATACACATAATATTATGATTTAAAAAAAAAAACGGAAAGAAGAAAATTATAAAACAATTTACAAACGATTAACAAAACAATAAAGTTTCTTTTTCCTTTTTCCTTTCCAGATATATATATTATTTTAGAATTATTCATGGATATTTATCATCAATTTCATTATTATTGCTACTATTTTATAATAATCAGATGAAATTTGTTGTCTCTATATAGAGAGAGGAAAAACGAACATATAGCAGTGTTAACAGTTGATAAGTGCCATTCTTTTTTTTATGAAGAAGAAACGAAGATGAGACTGATCTGTGTACAAAGTGCACTTATTCTAATATTTCGTGTAGTTTCTGCTGGAATTTTAGATACATTCAATTGGGCACGATCTGACCGAATAGAAGTCAACATTCCTTGGTTACCTTGTAAGTATACTTTTTTTTGTTCTACAATTAATCATTAATTTATGATAAAGTCATAATAAAATACAGTGCATTAATCATCAAATTTATTACAATAATCCATTAGTCTGACATGATAACAGTGGCGGACCTAGGCATGCACCAGAGAAAATATGAATAACATCAACAAGCTTGAGCTTCACGCTCTCCCTTTTGTTTCCGAACTTGAGGTTTAGCTTAATACTTGATCCGCCACTGTTCCAACATTATTGTTAACCATAATTACTTAACTATTGCATTAGCAATAAAACGTTAGTGTTTTTTTTTAAATTTAATTATCTCGAAATTTTCACTTTATTTTCCAACTAATTGGACACAGAAAAAAAAATGTTGTTTAAATTATTTATTTACATAAGCGACACATTTCTTAATGTCTAGGTTGAGGTCGTGTTTCTCTTTAAGAAAATCATTAAGAAAGAGAAAAAAATGCGCGCCGTTCAAGGTAAAAATCACTATATTTGTGTCTAATTTCATTTAATAAACACAAATTTTTTAAGCTTTCGAAATAGGTATCGTTAAATTTTGCATTTAATTTGGAAAAAATTCAAAGAAAGTAGTTCAAGATTCTGCGTAAATAAGAGAAATTTCTTATAAATGGGTATCTTGTTATGAATTGCAAATAATAAGACAGGACAAATAAAACCGTAACATTTTTCCAGTACTTACAGTATATTCTAATTGTAAGTTCGAATTAGCGAATTTTACGAATCATCGGAACATAAGTGTAAAAATGATTATACACGAGGAGACTTTTCCGTCCTAACTTCTTCCCTATCTTTCTAAAATAGAGAGAAATGATCGCTTCTTCTTTATTTTTAGAGTGAAAGGTTATACCTGCCTCTCGATTTTTAGAAAGAAATGGAAAAAAGTCAGGGTATATCAGATAATAATCGGTGCAATTCAAACGTAAATCTTCATCTTCGTCTTCTCCCCACCCTTTTACAGCTGACAAAATCGGCCAATAGTACGGTAAAGAACAGAGATATAAATTTGCGATAGGAATATGGCTAGATAGCTAATCCTTAAAGAGTGAGCACGCTTGAATTGCCAATTCCTTATGGATATCTATAAGGAGAGAGAAGACGATAAAGATGAAGATGAAGATATGCGTTTGAATTGCACCGAATGTGTGTAAAAATCTTAGGGCGCCATGATATGAATGATTCTTGTCTTCTTTGATCTAAAAAAAAAAAGCAAACAAAGCTACTTTTTCTTCTGTTTTATTTGTAGAGAGACAAAGAAGGAGCGTTAGGAAAAAGGACTAACACAGGTAGATTTTTCGGTTCTAACTAATTCTGTCTCGTTTTCTAAAAAAGAACACAAGTCCCTCTCTATTTTTAGAAAAAGAGAAGAAGAGGTTAGGAGAGACAGATCTCCTTATACAGCCAAAATATCAAAAAAATTGAAAATCTAAAAACTTATTACACATTCAAGATTAATGATCCGGACTAGTAGAAGTTTGAATTACTGAATAGTCGGAGTAACGAGACTCTACTGTAGAAAATTCGAAGAACAAAACTGTGCCATTGCAAATTAATTAGCTTTCGTTCTTATTGCATTCCAACGCTATCATTTCAACTTTCACACATTTATTGAATATTATTGATACTTTTTTTTAATTACTTGTAGTGTTTTTTTTGTAGAAAATCAAGCATTACATATTGGGTTAAACACGTTCAGTTTACAAATTGCAAAGATTACGAAATTTTAAAATATTACTACTGCCTTCAATATTTATTAAGTAATTTATTTAAAATATGACTTCGTTTTTCCCCGAAAACTCAAAGTCGTATTTTAATCTTTATTAAACTTTTACCGATTATGTATTTCATAAGATTAGTTCTGTTTTTTCTTTTTTTTTGGTTTGCTTGTTATTATTTTTATTATCAACGGTTTCACTTTTCAATAAATGAAAAATTATAAAACTAGTAAATAAATTTTCGCTTTATTAAATATCAATAAATAACCATAAATTGGAAATTACAATGTCGATTATTTGAAATGTTTTATTAACGGGCTCCAACAAAGGGAAATTGCGATTAGTTTTGTTTTGTATGTCACACTCAGATCTCAGAGACGGTAGCATTTATCGAAAAACGGTTTCAGAGTTGTACAGTGGAATTCAAACGTAACTCTTTATCTTTATCTTCTTCTCACTCTTTATAGATATCTATAAAGAAATTCCAATTCAAGCGTCCTCACTCTTTAAGGATGTGCTTGCTCCGCCCAGCAAGCTTAGGGGGACATTTAAATCATATATCTATCCTTGTTCCTATCGCAAATTTATATCTCTGCGCTTTACTGTGCAAACTTATCTACTATTGGCCGAGTTTATCAGCTGTAAATGAGTGGGGAGAAGCTGAAGATGAAGATAAAGATGTAGATTTCGTTTGAATTGATTTTAACTGTCAAGCAACTCTTTAAAGATAAAGATAAAGATGTAGAGTCGCGTTTGAATCCAACTGATAATCCAAATCTTCTCGTAGAGTACCCGAAAAGGGTTTAATAATTTTTTGCGAACCGAACATACAGTGCGATCGATAAAATTTATGGTCAAAGTGCTTCATAACAAACGTATGTGCTTCGGTGCATAATAGTTCAGTTACTTACTGCAATAACGCCATCTATTTTACAACAAACGATCAAGTGTAGACATACGTTTCATACGTCATCCAACTTGACCATAAGTTTTATAGATCGCACTGTATGAACTCAAACCAACTTGTTTTTTTTTTCAATGTAGTGTATTTCCGATTGTCCGATTTGCGCGAATAATCGAGTACACTTTCAGAACCGACTGAAATAGGTTTTTTTCAATGAAAACTGCCCAATTGTTGTATTTTTTGACTTTTACAGATGAGAACGAATCAAGATGTTACGATGATCTGGGTTGTTTGAATATAACCCGAACATGGTATCATTTAATCCTACGTCCGATCAATCTATTCCCATTACCTAGATCAGTGATAAATACCAGATTCATTCTATACACACGTGAAAATCCCAATGAAGGTATATTTATAAAAGTTGATAATAATGATACAATAAAACAGTCACCGTTTAATCCGAAAAAGAAAACTAAATTCATTATACACGGTTTTATTGATACACCCTTATCGAATTGGGTGAAAGATATGAAAGATGAATTGATCAAAGCTGATGATTTGAATATAATCGTTGTCGATTGGGCTGGTGGTAGTTTACCATTATATACACAAGCAACGGCAAATACACGTTTAGTTGGTTTAGAAATTGCACATTTAATCAAATTCCTATTGAAAATCTACGATATATTAGATGCCAGAGATATACATTTAATTGGACATTCATTGGGTGCACATACAGCCGGTTATGCTGGTTCAATGGTACCAAATTTGGGTCGTATCACTGGCTTGGATCCAGCTGAACCGTTCTTTCAAGGTATGCCATCACATGTCCGTCTAGATCCGACCGATGCAGATTTCGTAGATGTTATCCATACAGATGGTAAAGGTATTATATTTCTGGGATATGGTATGTCACAACCATGTGGTCATTTAGATTTCTATCCGAATAATGGTAAAGAACAACCAGGTTGTGATATTACACAAACACCGGTAGTACCATTAACGTTGATTAGGTAAAAACTGGGATGTTCTTTAATTAATTAAAAATTTATATAAATTCGAAAAACATTCTAGAGATGGTCTCGAGGAAGCTTCTAGAGTTCTAGTTGCTTGTAATCATGTACGAGCAATCAAACTGTTTATTGATAGTATAAATACAAGATGTCCATATATTGGGCATCAGTGTGCAAGTTTTGAACAGTTCATGTTAGGTAAATGCTTTACTTGTCGACCAGGTACAAATACATGTGCTGTTATGGGATACCATGCTGACAGTAGTCCTGGCTTGGAAAATGAAGTCACTTCGAAATTACCCGATTTAATTGGTAATAAATATTTTCTAACAACAGGACGAGAGTTTCCATTCTGCAGTAAGTACAAATAGAGAAACATCAATGGGATTCAGAACAAAGTCATCGTCCTATTTCGACAGTTAAACGGTATTCTGTAAGACAAGTCGCCTCCCCACTCAATTACAATCGAGAAACTCAGCCAACAGTTAATAAGCAAGTGAAGGGTAGAGAGTTACTTGAACGACGACGATGACTTTGTTACAGAATGCCGCTGAATATCAATGATTAAAAAATAATTGGGTGTTTTTTTTTTGTAGGACGACTGTACCGTGTACGGGTGGAATTGGCAAAACCACCAGTAGCCGAATCATGGGTGCAAGGTTTTGTAAAAGCATCCATCTATAGTCCGAATGGTGTTATACAAGCTGATTTAACACAATCCGGTGATATGAAACTAGAACATGGTACAACTTACACAACAATTGTATCACATCCTGTTGATCTAAATGGTAATATAAAAAAAGTCGAATTAAATTGGGAATATGAAGTAAATGTACTTGAACCGAAAACGATATGTTTATTTTGGTGTAATGATCATTTATATGTACAAAGTGTGTCTGTTGACCAAATGGAACTACCAGGCAGAGGGTACAAAAACCCAATATTTTCGTTCTAGAGATGGGTCGTTCCTGAATGATTCGCTCCGCTGTTTATTTCTAATTGCCGGAGAACGGTCGACTTTTCGGAAAACTTAAGCAACCCTCACACCAGAACGAAATGGGGCCCACTTCGGTGAAAATTGCATTACTTTCTGCACCAGATGATTATGGCGGGAAAGTGGTCTCTTCAAGTTTTCAACCATTTAAACTGATTGGACGCTTAGAAACAGTTGAAGTGGTTCAAAACTTAGCGAGACCAGTTTCCCGCCATAATTGTCTGGTGGAGAAAATGACGCGATTTCCCACCGAAGTGGTAGGGATGCACGAACCCTATTCTCGCTGCCACAGCGGTAGCAAAGATCTTGGCATATTCGAGCGAGATATTCGAAGTGAAAACTCTGCATGGAATGTCTCGAACTATCGCTGCCGCTTTCGCGTTGGTGTAAGGGATGTTTTATGCACGAATTAAAAGTCTCCTCTAATTTTTAAGGAATCCGTAAAAGGAACGACTCTACTCATCTCTAGTTCGTTTTTTCTTTCTTCAATATGCACCGGCTTAATTGTTTATGATTTTAGGAAACGCGACGCCCAATACTCGAACAAACTCTGTCCGAAAGGTAAAAAACGCTACTCAGATATCGCCAATCGTGGTAAAGGTGTATTTGTCGAATTATGTAAGGAATCAGATAAATACGATCGTAGCTGACAATTTGTAAATATATTCTTTTTGTTAAATAAATTTGATTCAAAACAAACAAGTTTACTATAACATCAATTTTATTGTGAATTCTCTATACAATAATTATTTGGTCAGTTTTTTTTAAAATTCCCTAAATATTTTTTCTAAACAAACTTAAAATAAATAAATTAAATAAAATTAAAGCAAAAAGATCACAAACAAAAATTAAGCTGAAACTGGCGACAAATGCTTACTGCCATCCATCAATTTCATACAAATCATTTCGAAAATCTGCATAAAAACATCTTGATTAATTTTATTGATTTGTAATGATGATACGAACAGTTTCAATGCATGTCGTAGAACATCTTCACCAACTGAATATTTTACAAAATCTTCAAAGAAAATCACAAACATAACAACCAAAAATGGACAAATTCAGAGCCGGACTGGACAGGGAGGACATTGGGAGATTCCCCCGGCGTCAAGGTAAGCCCAGGCCGGCCCTGAACAAATTGTACAACTTACCTGGAATATTATTATGAATCGTTTCAATGAAAGTTTCAAATTCAAGAATTAATGTCTCAACATGACTCTCTTCCGGAATCTTAGCATTTGTACACCAATAATGCATATAAGTGTCAATTTTCGTTATAACCGTTTCTTCAATATAATTACCAAACAACAATAATACTGATTTAATCACAGGTTCTTGTGCTATCATTGTATCTTTTCGATCGGCTAATAATTCTGTTAAAATATCTAATAAAGCTTTCGTAACAGGTAATCTAACTTCAAAGTCATCTAATTCATCTAAAAAAAAAACAACATTTATGAATGGTATTTTCTGGGAATGGTAATGGAGAAGTATAGTCTGTTCATCCAGTCATGAGCTAAATGGTCATCAAATTTCGAACTAGTACCTATCTTTTTCTAACACACATGTAAAGTTTGGGTCCCTTCAATGAAGCACAGCGATTCAAGTTAAGCGGTACGTTCAGTATAAACGAAAGTGTGTAGCAGATGTTTAATAAGAGACCATCTAGAAGCGTATGTCGGTGATAGGTATAGTGCCAGTGGTTCGACCACATCCATACCAACAGCATCAATGGCTTGGTTTATACAGAAGTTTTATGACCATTTAGCTCATGATTCGGTGGACAAACCTTACCTTCAAATTGAATATTGGAATGGTTGGTATTTTCGTTTTGTAACGGAAGTAGAGAATCAATAGCTTCATAAGCTGTATCGACAGTACAGAAAACTCTACGTTCATTCAACAATTTCTCCATTCGTGTCAATAAATCGTTTTCCACAGTAGGAGCTTCAATAAACAACCACCTCTCATTACTATCATACCGTTCGTAATCACTAACATTGCCTGGAAGTGCTGTTTTGATTGTATTCAACGTATTATGTATAACACCGGTGGCGGTTTTTGCACAGAATTTATAAAAACTAGGCATCATCCCATCAACTTCATCTGCACCATTTAATAACAACTTATTAGAAAACTCTTCATGGGGCCTAAATAACAACAAAAAACTACAATTGTTGTAAGATGTAATTGAAAAATATTCACATTGGGCTAACGGCCGGTGTCGACACACTCGATTCGGATGATTTCTGTTCAAGTAATGAACGTAATTTCGCAATACTTGTTGCTAAATCGGCAGCTTCTTCATATTCCGGTTCTGGACTACCATCCTCATGGGACTGTGTCAAAATCGATGGTACTTTTCGTTCATCCAATTCACTACTCGCCTATAAAAATGACTGGTTTATAAATTATATTAAAACCAAACGCGAGACGAATCATACCAGATCGTCTTGTAACGGATTTATCCAAGTTGTTTCAGTATCATCGGATTTTACATGCGGCATTTTAACAATATTGCGTTTTTGTGCCGTAGTTTTCTGTACAATTTGTAGTTGTTGTTCATCCGGAATATTGTCTTGAAGTCCCGTTAATCGGAGACCTTTACGGATTTTCGTACGACCGAAATCGAGTAGTCCTTCCATAACACCAGCAGCTTCATCCTATAGTCAAGTCTACATATTTACGACTCACTGGTGATTAAAATGTGCAAATTACCTGTAAATGTAAACCGCCAATTTTATGTAATGCAGACGATGTAGCTTGCGATACAGGTTTGACAACATTATTAACAGTACTCTCTTGGAAATCTTTGATATTATGTAATGTAACATCACTGATCGGTTTTATTGATGTTCGAATACCTTCAATTGATGTAATCTGTTTGACTTCATCGAATAGACTTTTAGCTGATGTCATTGGTGACATCTCCTCTTTACCAACATCTAGAATATTCAAATAATTATCAAATAAATAAATTAAATTTGTGGGGAAATTGAATAAACCTGGTACATCTATGTCTTTATCAGTATCATCAATCATATCTAGAATATCTTGTCCCAAAGTTACCGATTCTAAATCGTACGAATCATACCAAGTTTTACAACTTTTCGGTTCGTGGATTTTCACATCTTCAGGCTCAATTTTCTTCATTAACTAGAAAATTTTCAATAAAAATCAAAAAGAAAATTAGATTTTTTTCCAAGAAATACCTTTCTTCGATTAGTCGTGATTGTTGCTGTTGTTGTCGTTGCT
>JAZBHA010000146.1:63858-81286 GCA_037464855.1 Iselma pallidipennis | reverse complement strand
CGTGATTGTTGCTGTTGTTGTCGTTGCTGTTGTTGTTGTTGTTGTTGTTGTTGTTGTTGTTGTTGTTGTTGCTGTAATTGTTGAGGTAGGTAGGTCAACTTTAACAATTTCTTGACTTTCTTTTGTATCTTTTTTCGCGTCAATATCATTTATAGTTTCATCAATTAAATTGGAATCAATGATAACTTTTTTGAATTGTATCCGTTGATATTTGTCTAATTGTAATTGTTGTCGTTGTTGTTCTGTACAAATCGATATTAATAGATAATAATTTAAAAATTCCGGATTTGTTAATAGATTCAATAAATATAATAGGACTTTTTTCGAAATAATTGACACTAAAATACGATACGGTAATGAATTACTTAATTCCCAATTGATAAAATGATTTAACAAATTTATTGTTAATTGATGTAGAAAATAGTTTTTCGATTTATTCGAATCACTGCAAGAATGCGAATATCTGCAAAAAAATTGGTGGTTTTTATAAAATTTTTGCTTTAAATTGACAAAATAGCGTTTACCGATACAGTTCACTGATGTTGCCACCGTATTTCCCTTTACGTTTCAAACCACGCCGAAATTCCTTTAAATGTTTCAAATATAGATTCAAAATACTGTGCATAACTACTTGTTTCTCTAATGATAACTGAACGGTTATCAATTTTTGTAGAATTTCTTCAAGAATCAGACGACATTCTCGATTAAATGTTTCATCATTACTAATATTTATAAACCATTTCTTAATAAAATATCCATCAATATCTACACATAATTGTTCAATACATGATGTATTTGGTATTATTTTTGTTTTATAATTATCATTTTTGTTATCATTATTATTGATATTGATATTGGTGATGATTGGTGGTCGATTTTGTGGTTGTTGTAGGAAATTTTGTAAAACTTTAAAACTAATACAGATTGTTAAAATACTGATAATTAATATATAAATTAATAAATAAATTCCATTTAATGGTAATATAAAAAAATAGTTTGTTAAACAACCAACAATACTGAATAGTAATGACCATGTTAATGGTTTCCAATATAATACAATATAATTAACTGGCTGCATTTTATCAAGTTGCATATAACTAAAAATAGAAAAAACTCATTGTTTAATGCCGTTTTTTACCCTTGTTTGCCTATGTATGGACTGATAACATCTTTATTGAAGTACCCACCTTATTGATAACACCTACAGATGAATATTGTCGTGACTAGATAATGTCATGGTTTGATAATAACTGTAATTCTTAAATAATTTGAATATTTTGTTATTATTCACAATTATTATTTAATTTGTTCTTATTTTATAAAGAAAAATACATTATTGTTTATTTTTCCACAGCTGTCATTTTTGTTAACCTCTAAATTTGATTAATTTTTGACATTTCATAGTCTGCCATCTATCGACACAATTACAGGTTCCTGTAAATCCACTAGAGGTAATTATTTCAAAATATTTCTAAAAATAGAAGCGTAATCGAATAATTATCACTATCAATTGATAAATATGTTGCTATACCAGCAATAAATATTTGATTTATTGTTTTTCCAGGAAATATTTATTAAAACTGTGCACATGCTGCCATCTATACTCAGATAATTGCATTAACTCTGACGAACTGGCTTGACGTCACAAATGGCGGTAATTTCAAATCAATAACGTAGCTATTCCTTAATTGATTTCTAAAGAAAAGCAATCTTTGAGACATCTATTTTGATTATTATTCGTTAATAATCTATTTAATTAAATAATTTTTGTGTTGTGATTCGAAAATGTGAAATTGTTGGCAAACCTGTTGTTCAAAATTATATAATCCGCGCCTAAAAATAATCAATAAATTCGTTTGTTTATCTCTGTATTTAACTGGAATTATTATTTATTGAAAACAGTGTCAGTTAATATGTTATTATGGAAGTGTCATCTGTAAAAAACGATCAAAAATCACCAATTCCCAATCAATCTGATGCTCAATTATCTGTGATTTCTGTCCTGTGTCGAATATGTTACGATAATGATAAAGAAGAAGCTTTAATTGCACCGTGTCATTGCAAGGTTTCCATTCATTCAATTTACTCACAATTACAACAACAACAAGTCAATTTTTTGCTATTCTGATAGGGAACGGTTGCTTTTGTCCATCGTACATGCCTTGAACGTTGGCTAGCCGAATCCAATTCAACAACATGTGAATTATGTCATGATGTATTCAAAACTGAACGTACACCAAGATATACATCTCACCAATCAATTTGGCGTTGGTTGCGTTATACTCAAACACCAGGTGGTATTGGTCGTGGTGTACGTGGTGATCTAATTGCTTGTACAGTAATTACACCATTGGCAATACTTGTTACATATATTTGTTTATTTTCATCGGATTATTATAATCAGAAGAAATTCATGACTGTACCAGCAGCACGATGGACATCTGTATCATTATTATTAATGATTGGTATAATGTTAGGTGGTTATTATTTATGGATATATACAGTGATTCGAGTTCATGCACGAATGTGGTATAATTGGTGGCAACGGGATTGTATTGTTCGATTTATACCATCCAGTTCGTATCAAATAACCACAGACAATACTAATGAAACGGTTACTCCGAGTAATACACGAAATTCTGAACAATCATCATCATCATCATCATCATCATCATCATCGGATAACATTGTTCATGAAATTCTAGCAAACATTACCACATCAAATGATACCATCATTAATATTCCTGAAAGTGCCGAACATCAAGGTGTAAAAGAAAGTTCCGTATAATTACATGAATTTATTTCCACCATTTAAATATTATTATTTACGAAGCTCGTCGTTTTATACAAATCTTACCATGTGCTAAATGTGCTAAATAGATTTTCACTTTAGAAGCATCGGATTTTTTTACCCAAATCTACAAAAATTTCAAGTTTTTTTAATAAATTTCTACCAAAGAGTTGATTGACTAATAATTTACCACATCATTGCCAATTGCCGAGATATTAGCTGGAAATTTCGGTAAATCTCTACCTTCAACAAAAATCGATTGACCTCGATGGAACCATCGTTTCTCGTACAACAATTTCCCATCTTCTATCCTAGTTTCTATATGAGGTCCATCGTTAATACTTGACGAAATATGAAGGGGACTGTGTATATGTGCTGGACTTGAAGCACTACTCTCATCTAAAAAAAAAACGCGCTAATTATTATTAAAACAATCAATTTTGTTGGTAATATCTACTTGGTTTCCGGACTGGTGTCAGTATCTTGCCTCTACTGATAATCTTCAAATCATTCTCAACTTCTTTATCGTCCAATAAATATGTAATTTGTGCAGCTGGTGGTTTACGTCGTTTCTCCGGTACGGGTATCGGATCATTGGGACGTCGACGTAATTTCCGTGTCATTGCTGGTTTAACTTCCATTGAATCCCCCGTTAATTCCATTGTATATCGTTCAGCTTCAATTGCACGTTTCTTATCTTCTAAATCGGATATTAAATTCTCACGTAAATCAATCTTTTTATCCTCAAAATCTTTAGCTGCAGCTTTCTTCTCTAATATATAATCACGTTCAATGCATTCAATGCGATATTCTCGATACAATATATTCAAACGTAATCGTTCCCTATATTGATATTCCAATTTTTTCACTTTCTTATTGTAATCGTGGTGTGAACCGTCTTTTAATTGTTGCAATTTCTTTTTTAAACTGGCTAGTTTATCTTGGTACATCTGTTCTTTGATTTCGAGTGGTTCCTCATGACGACCAGTATCGGTTTCACTGGCATCTTCCGTATCTACACAAATATATCAAAATAGGTACAATTTGTTATTAATAAAGAAAGTGAATTATTACCTTCATCACTTTCATCGTGTGGATCTTCATTTTCACGATCATCTTCATCATCATAATGATCATCCTCATAATCATAATCTTGATTATGGGAATTTGAGAACGGCGATCCCAAATAGGACATTTGGTAACAAATTTTCAATATTTGATGCCACAAATAGGCGAAATTTTAAAGAATTCTTTGATTTTTTTGGCAAAATTTGTGATATTTTGACAACTTTTGACAACAAACAAACACCACCCTAACCTCACTCTTTTTTGTGATCTGTTCACAAATAATTGGATCAGTAAAGTGGAAATGGAGTAGATGGCGCAACTATCTGCAGTAAAAGCGGGAATTTTAAAAACGGATCAATAAATTGAAGACAAAATACACGCAATTAAAAATAAACTAATAACAATTTTGTAAGGGTCATATAGTTATTAACAAGATCTTGTTATTTACTAAAAATTTATGTATAAATCAATTTTTTTCCTTTTTGGTCTTCCAATATTGCCTTTTCGGGCCAGATTAAAATTTCTGGAAAGCCCCAAATCAAAGGAAATGAACACAGAAAATACCAAAGCTCTGAGAGTTTTACTCCCAATTATAAAATCTATTTTCAGTATTGTTCTGGAAATAAACATTTGGCAAAATATCAACGAAAATTTTAATAGCTAATAATGTCTGCATCGCATACAAACTTATTTAGATCATAAAATGAATTTCAGAAATAAGTGTTCTATTATTGCTGAAAATTTAATAATATAACTCGATTTATGTGGAAATGATTGCCACAATATTTGTGTTAGTTTTATTGTTTTTCAATAATGTTGCCACACAACAGGATATCACAATCGGTAAAGTTTTTCAATTTTCTCTATCAATCTTTGATTGTTTCTCTTTATTGTGGGGAAATTAGGTGTTTTATTCACTGAATCCAACAGTCCGGCTAGAGTACCAATGGAAAGTGCAGTCTATACAGCAAATTCATTACAACAAGCATTTCAGTATTCCATAAAAAGTCAAATAATACCGAAAACTGATAGTTTCAAATCGAGCAAAATCCGTAAGTTATTGTTACAACTATTTATAGGAAACTCTAATAATTACTTTATTCCACTCTTTAAAAATAGTTTGTAATTTAACACAAAGTGGTGATGGTCTGGCTGGTGTTTTTGGTCCTGTACTACGTGTCATGACATTACCAATAATTCAATCGATTTGTATCAATTTAGAATTACCACACATGCAAATCAGTTGGCGTCCATCAGCAATCTATACAGAAGATGCAACTGTTATCAATTTCTATCCAGACCCGGGATTGTTATCACAAGGTTTTGCAACAATCGTTAAATATTTACATTGGAAAAGTTTTGTTGTTTTGTATGAAAATGATGATGGTTTGATACGTTTACAAGATGCACTAAAATTACAAGATTATAATGATGGGAATCCTTATAATTCAGTGATTGTCCGGCAATTAGAAAATGGAAATGATTATAGACCGTTATTGAAAGAAATCAAAAATTCAACAGAAACACGAATTATCTTAGACTGTGAAACGGATCATATTATTGAAATTTTGCAACAAGCTAAAGAGATGAAACTGCTCGAACAACATAACAGTTACCTGTTAACATCATTGGTATTCCCTAAATCTCATTTTTTTACGAATAACGATAATAAAAGCGACACTTTCAGGATGCCCATACTTTGGATTTCAGTGTACTGAATACAACCGCCAATATAACAACAATCCGGATTATCGATACGGCGAATGATGATTTCCGTCGTGCGGTCAGTGATTGGCGACAGTACGCCTCTAGAGAGTTCGATTTCGATGAACGACTTTATGATGAACATTCGATCAAAGTTTGGCGATTCCATTTCTAAAGCGGCATCCAGATGCTCAAACTTCCTGATGGGGATATTTGAGTAAACCGGACTTTCTGTCCGCCAGCGTGTTGAAGAAAGTTTGAGCATGTGGATGCCGCATAACAATGAATTCTTCTAAGATGTTAATATTTTTTTAGACTGAGGCGGTGTTAATGTATGATGCTGTTACAGTATTTATGCGATCAGTTGAAGCTCTCCATTTGACACAACCAATCGTCCAGAAACGGTTAGATTGTAATAAACAAGAGAAATGGAATAGTGGTTATCGTATCATATCATTTATGAAACGTCGAACGAATCTAAATACCATCTCTGGACCGATAAATTTCGATCCATATGGACGTCGTATTAATTTTACATTACTAGTTGTTGAAGGCAATAAAGATAAAATTATAGCTAAATGGTATCCGGAAACACCGTTACATTTGAATTTTACTAAAACTGCCGATGAACGTGAACGTGATATGAGCAATATATTACAGGATAAAAAATTCATTGTTTCATCACGTTTAGGTGAACCGTATTTAAGGAGAGTCCAACCGAAAGAAGGACAAATCTTAGTTGGTAATGAACGTTATGAGGGTTATTCGATGGATTTAATTTCGGAAATTGCAAATATCCTACATTTTCAATTTGAATTTCAACTAACTGCTGATAATGCTTATGGTAGTTATGATCCGAAGACACAGTCATGGAATGGCCTTATCAGAGATCTCCTAGAAAGAGTAATTGTTGATTTTCTCACTGGATCTATAGTGGACTTTACACACGCTGTTAACCGCGTGCCTTTACAAATGCCCGCGCAAGAGTGTCTGGGACGCGTTCTCAGTCATGCGGTTAAGAGTGTCTGGTGTAAAGTCCACTATTTCCATTCACAACTAGTAAGGGATGTCCAAACGACTGCTTGAATCGTTTAACATTTGGACACTCCTTGGCAAATGGGGATCGATCATGGTGATAACTCCTCAATAATTATCATTATTCATTGCAGAAGGCAGATTTGGCGATCTGCGACTTAACCATCACCCATGGTAGACGAGAGGTTGTTGATTTTAGTTTACCATTTATGACACTGGGTATTAGTATTTTATATAAAAAGGACGAGGCAGATGATATTGATATGTTTGCATTTCTAAAACCATTCTCTGTTGAAGTCTGGATCTATACAGCTACTCTGTATTTGGCAATGTCTGTGATTATTTATTTTGTAGCAAGGTAAACTTCTGAAAAATCTAAAATAAGTTTTCAGTAATTCCCAGTTTTCTTTGGTATCAGAATGGCACCTGCTGACTGGGAAAATCCACATCCATGTGAACAACATCCAGAAGAAGTCGAAAATATCTGGGACATCAAAAACTGTTTGTGGTTGACACTGGGATCGATTATGGGTCAAGGGTGTGATATTCTACCAAAGTAGGTTATAATAATCGAAATGATAACTATACAGCGGCACAAATGTGCCGCTCTACATATACGGTATTATGAAAATCCGCTTCTTAATTATAGATTTGCTTTATAGGGGTATTTCGTCGCGTATGGCAACATCCATGTGGTGGTTCTTTTCATTGATAATGATCGCTTCATATACAGCCAATTTAGCCGCATTTCTAACCACTCAACGTATGGAAGTATCAATAAATAGTGCCGAGGATCTATCGAAACAAACCAAAATTAAATATGGTACAGTAAATGGTGGTGCAACACAGGCATTCTTTCGCGAATCGAATTTCTCAACATTTCAACGTATGTGGGCAAATATGGAGTCAAGTAAACCGAGTGTTTTTGAAAAATCTAATGCTGACGGTGTTAAACGTGTTCGTACAACAAAGAATCGTTTATATGCTTTCTTGATGGAATCGTCACAAATTGAATATGAAATTGAAACGAAATGTGATCTCAAACAAGTTGGTAATCGTTTAGATTCGAAAGGTTATGGTATTGCTATGCAACCGAATTTTCCATATCGTAGTCAGATAAATCGGGCAATTCTACAATTACAAGAGAATGGACGATTGGCGTATTTGAAGAAGAAATGGTGGAAGGACAAGCGTGATGAACCATCCTGTTCGGTAAGTTTGGCCAAAAACTCAAAACAGAAGTAAATCAAAAATTTGTTGGGTAGGAGCAAGCAATACCTTCAGAAAAATCCTCAGCTGAACTAGCTTTAGCCAATGTTGGTGGTGTGTTTATTGTGCTTGGTGTTGGTGTCGCTGTAGCATTCCTATTGGCAGTTTTGGAGTTCCTTTGGAATGTCAGAAATGTTTCTGTGGAAGAACATGTAAGTTTCCTTTGTTTTTTGACACTATTTTGTAAACTTTTTCCCGCCTAAAAAAATTTCAGCTATCATATTTGGACGCCTTGAAAATTGAGTTGATTTTTGCCCTAAATATTTGGGTAACAAAAAAGAAGACCAAGCCACAATTATCTGAATCATCATCATCGCATTCGGAAGATAGAAAAAGTATGAAGAGTATGGCCCAAAGTATTTTGCATGGTGCTAGTTCATTCCTAAATTTGGGCGACCTCAAGAAAAAAGATGAAAATTGATCCCTTGATTGAATGTAAATTATTTGTAAAGGTTGTTTAATAAAAAAAAATTATAATAAGTCTTCTCTTTTATTGAAAAAATATAACTCTTTGCAATATTTACAAAATAAATTATTAAACAAATCAATAAATAAACAATAAACAAATAACACAGACAGGTTTCAGACTAGAAAATTAATCTAATTGTTTCGGAATATCGTTATTGATTCAATAGAGGCTTATCTAAAATAGCGACTTGTTGGTTCTTTTTGAGTTGTAATTGATGCATGTATGCCAGAAAACAACACCAAACTAGACTACAAGCACTCACATAAGGCACACGATTCTTTTCAGGTACAAAACAGAAGTTGATAGTTTGCAGGAAAGGCCAAAAACAGATTGCCACCTGTCGGCAGAAAAAAAAGCAGTAATATTACTTTTGGCTTACCTAAAATATAATCTTACTTTATAGCTTGGCAAAAATTTCTGTTTCAACTCATCTTTTGCTTGTTCAACATTTTTGCCCTCCATAAGACTCATACCAAAATAGAAACATGCTAAAGCTGCCGGTCCATATGTCATCTGTTCTACGATCGCCTTCAAAAAAAAGGAATTCGTCAAGTAAAGGGTTGTTTTAAGTAACAAAGATTGACTTACTTTAGTTATTGATGTTCGTAAATTGGTGACTGGCCAAACAATCGTCGATATTCGTATCCAAGCATATAGTGTAGGTGCTGTAAACAAACCACCATATAAACTAAATCGTAATGCTTGCATCCAATCATAATTTTCCCATGTCTTTCCAGCTATAGTTTGTTGAATGATACATGATGTTGGCCAAATTGTTGCATACGAGATCATGCCACGAACAACAGGGTGTCGATTGGTAAAAGCGGCAAATCGTGAAAATACTGTCATCTTTGTATTATTAATCGAAAAAAAATGTTTACTAACAGGAAGAATAACTATCTAACTAGGTTGATGAAACAATACTGTGCGCAAATCTTGAATGGATCTAGTTTGGAATGCCAATTTTAAAACCTTGGATTCGAATTAATCATTAAACGTTACGTTTACGTTAACGTCATGGCACACGTGTATGCATTTTCCTGGCTGTTGATTTGTTGGACGCTTAATGCGAAAAAAAGTGGAGTGACGCTAGACATGTGGGCTAGAAAAATGTTTAAATATAATTTTTTTAAATAGACAGAACGGGAGAAATTACGTAGAGACGCATAAGGTATAAGCTTGGAGTCTCACTTAAAACAGGGGGGCCTCATTTTTTACAAGCTTTCCTTCATGCTACAATACAGCTTATTGCGTTTCAAGTCTTTAAAACGTAGAGGCCTCACATTATGTTGCGTCTCAGGCCTATGAACGTGCCAGTACGGCTCTGATTTTTGGAACGATTTTATAGAAATTTGGTCAAGGATCATTGAACAATATCCTTTTTTTTGCTTTTTAGTAAAACCTAGATTTTCAAATCGAATCTTCGAAGCAGATGTCCTCTTTACTGAGATGAATATTAGTGACTTAACCCTTCATAATCGACTTATTTCACCCTGCAACCGCCAATAAAATTCTTAAAGTCATAAATAATCGAGTGTAGATTTAATTAAAATTCTATAAGCATTTTTTTTTAATTGAGAAACTCTAATTGGAAAATGATGAGAATTTGCATTATTACGACATTATATAACTTCTTTATTATACATTTCTGTTTCTGTTGCTAATTGTGTCGTTGGTTTGAATTGCGACGATTTTTAAAATTACTAGGTAGGGCGATAATAATGATAATACACCTATAGCTTTATCATGTTGTTGTAGTTGTTGTTGTTGTTGTTACTGTTGTTGCTTAGTAATTAAGCAGCACCTGGTCACAACCTTCATGCATCAAATATGTACAAAAATAATTTGATGGAAAAAATATTAGACGATAGACAAATAAATAAATTTCCTATAGCATTTAAAGAAAATTCAACACCATATCAACAGAATGATTTTAGTGAAATTACAAGAAAATTGGTTAATAAAGAAAATCATTTTTCCGGAATCAGAACGTGTAAAGTTATTATATTGGGTGATGTATGTGTTGGAAAAACATCAATCATTAACAGGTAAAATTTGCCTATATTTTAAGTCCTCCTGTAATTTTTTTTGTGTCTACCGTCCTGGAAAAGGTTTTGTTCAAAATTCTTTGATACTAACTACAAAACAACGATTGGTGTCGATTTTCAAATGGAGCATTTCAACATTTTGGGGATCCCCTTCAACATGCAAATGTACGTATTTTTCTATACAATTAATTAATTGATTTATTGAGAAAAAAATTTTTATAGCTGGGATACGGCCGGACAAGAACGATTTAAATCAATTGCCCAATCTTATTACCGAGGATCACATGGTATTATTATTGCAATTTTATTTGTTTTTTCCTTGTAAAACAACAAATTTTTAAAAACTGCATTTTATAGTTATTATCATTGTTTTTGACTTATCATCAATACAAAGTTTAGCAAATTGTAAAAATTGGCTCGACGAAGCTCTACACGTTACCAAATCAAACCATCCATTTATTTTTATAGTTGGTACCAAAAAAGATTTATTGGTAAATAATATTCTATATTAAATTATCGATAATTATAAATTAATGTTTTCCAGTCAAAACCGGCTTGTGAAAATTCGGAAATTATCGGTGAAGAAACAGCTAGATGTTTAGATGGTGAATTTTGGGCGGTTTCATCAAAAACTGGTGAAAATATCGATCGATTATTTACTAGAATTGCGGCATTATGTTTTGATGATTTAATCGGACAAGCATCAGTAGATTCCAATAATAAAAATATAAAAATTGGCAAAAATCTCGATTGTAAGTTGACTATTTACTAGTAATTGTTGTTGTTAGTGTTGTAATTTTCGAAAAATTCCAGCTCTTGCAGTCTGCAAACGAAAAAAGACATGTTTCGGTTGTGTTACTTGACGGCCGGATCTTCCTGATTTTTTGATGAAAATGCATCATTCCCGGATTCTGTTATATTTTAATTGTAGCTTCATAATTCTAGCTTTGGCATAGGTTTTTTTCTAGCCCTTTACAGTGGGTTAATCCGATCCCCAATTGGTTGGAAGTACGTGGCATCACTTTGCCAAAATGTTGAAATACTAAAATAACTTTCACCAAGGGTTGTCCAAATGTTGCACTATTCAAAGTGGTGACATTTTCAACTCCTATTGTTAGTTAGATATTGGCACATCCGTTTGGTGTCTCATTATTTTAGTAGAAAATGCCGCCAAGCTTCCAAACAGATGGGGATGGAAGATTCACAAACTGAAGCTCTCTTCCGACTATTTCGCGACCAATTGGAATTCTCTTGGTACCGTAAAAACTCGATAATCCGTCATCGACCATTCTTCTATCAATACTTGATAATTCGTATATTTCACTAATTCGTTCTCTCATTGTCAGCTCCGGTACTTGATGGATTATCGAGTTTTTTGCCTACGTTATACAACCAGTTATACATTAGAATCTATGCAACCAATAAAACAGATTTGTATAATTCTAATCTAACTCCACCAACTACTAAACGTGCAAATCGCGCAGTAACGTCAGTCACGATCACGACAAGTGAGAGGGTTTGTGTAATTTTCTTTTCGTTTTTTTTTCCTAATTAAGAACTTTTTTTTTAATTTAATTTTTCTCAGAAATTTTATAAAATCAAAGTGTTTTTCTTGTCCAATAAAAAAGTGGCTCAGTTTTCTAATTGTTTTCTTTCAATAGTTGTCTATTAGTTGTTGCCCTAATTGCTTTTTTTTGGTAAGTTTCTCATGTATGTATTGTAATGTCGCATGTTTTTTTTTCTTTTTTTTTTGGATTTATTGAATAATTCCTATTGGTCTCATTGTTACGGAAATATTTGAAAATAAGCGCCAATCTATTCATCTATCATTATTATTATTGTTCTATAAATTATTATTTACTAGTAATTATATTATACAAAGAAAAATTGTCGTTGTTGTAATAATAAATAAAATTTCATGTTTTGACCTTTCAACAATTGCGATTATTGTATGGAGATTTTTATTATAATTATTGTAATTGATTGACGACACTGATGATTTAGCAAACGTAACAGAAAAAAAAGGAGAAATATTCCAAATTGTATTGCATTTTCAATAATTATATGTTGTCATTATTATATATTTATAATAAATACAAATTTATCGTTGAATATATAAAATAATTAATGGTTTGAATAGAGAATATTTACCTATTTGGTAGACACGTTGTTTTTTGAGAATTTCATTAATTCTATTTAATCAAGGACAGAATTCTTAATAAAATGTTTAATAATGAGTTATCTTTTTTTTTTTTGTTGTCAATGGCTTTAACAACAAGATTTTGTGCGTTAAAATTGATGGAATCGAACAAAAACTTAGGTTTTATCGACTTTTTTTTGAAGAATTGCTTCCAACATACACGACCCTATTTTGTATAATTTTTTTTTAATTCATAAACTTCTTGAAGGAAAAGGACGTATTTTTGGCGGCCCCCATCAAGGAGACGCCACCGCTATTAGTTTCGTTTTTTGTATGTCACGCTCAGATCTTAGAAACGGCAGCAGCTATCGAAAAACGGTTTCCAGATTTAGAATTTACGTCTTCTCATAGGGTTAGGGCTACCAAACGTTCTATATATATGTTGGCAGGACAGAAAAATCAAAAATATCGTCCTTTTTAAGTTTTCTAAGAGCCAGTTTCATAATCAACTTTAAGTCCACTTTATCTCGTGAACTCACATTATAAGTCCATAACTCCCTCCGAATGTTTACGCACAATATGAAAACCTTAATAATGGTTAAATATCATTTTCGAAATAAAACACGCCTACAGTTTTATGAAAATATAATAAGAAATAAATCCTTACTCAGGAGTGCAAGTACCTACCTCAGACAACTAAGATTTTGGTTAAAAACAGAAAATTACATGAACAATGAGTAATAGCAGTAATAATGTATTTTTGGTGTTTTTTGTCATCCAATGTCCTTCTTTGGCAACATTTTTGCACTAGAAAGTGTTCTACTTCCCTATCAGCGGTATCGGATGGAGGTTTGTTACGTTTTTGTTGAGAGGAAGTGTCGAGAAAAGGGCCCAAAGTTAGCAAAAATAACTGACAAATAGAAATGCGCTTTCTTTTTTAACTATGTAATGACAATTGAAACTATCCACTTATGGGGGCCACTTGGGTTTGTATGGGACATATAAACTCAGACCAACTTATTTTATCACAATAATTTCATACAAATGTCTATAGATAAAGAGATTAATCATATTGATTATCTGTAAGTTTTTCCCTGAATTGTGATGATGAATTGCAATGAAACTTTTCCTTTTTTTCAATTATCTACACATCAATTGATCTTGTGATTAGGTATTAGGTATATCAAGTTGTACTAGATTTTATACGGCCATGATTAAATCTGAGAATTCTGGTTAGCAACAATTACCTGGTCTTCTCAGTGACGGATCTAGCTTAGAACTTCATGAAATTTCAGTTTCAGTTCAGGACCTCCTGACGGCTAAGCCTCAAGAACCTGCAGCTTTGAGATACACCTTAGTACTTCAGAGTGTCTAAGAGGATAGTAATAGGGTGCTGAAATTTTAAAACTAAACCATGTTCTTTGTCCTATCATTAGTTAAGATTACGAACATGGAACAGTTTTTAGAAGTGATATATTCAGAACGAAATACGGTAGAACTTCTTCGTCACCTAAGTTGATCCATCAGACTTCCAATCCCTGTCTTGAAAATTGTGCAATTGTGAATATTGACTTCTACAGTCAAACTAATTTGCGGTAAGATCCAACAAAAAAGAGGTTGTTTACTACATCAGCAACAATAGACAATTTTAATTTACAATCTTAAACAGATGCATAGAAAAAAAGGATCCGTTCCGAAAAAGCAGGTAGTTTTTAGAAATAGAGAGACCCAGGTCAGATTGTAAATTAAAATCGTCTATTGTTGCTACTGGAGTAGATAAACTCGTTTGTTGGGTCCTACCATAAAGTAATTTGACTTATTAGCTAATATTACTGTTAGGTACCTACTTGTCGATTTTTTTGCAACTATACAAAGTTTTTTTATCGAAAAAAATCGATCAATCGAAATGATACCTATCTACGTAATTTCCGTTCAAATCTTTAATGTTTTTTTTATAAGTCTAAATTTAAAAATGTCTGATAATTTCTGTCAGATGATTATTTTAATAATTTATATCTGATAAGACGATTATTATAACAATTGTTTTTCTATTAGAAAGTAAGAAAAACTCTAAAAAATACATATACTTAAGCCACGTGTTTGTTTATCATAATTCTCTTGTTTGCATGTTTTAATAATGAAATATAATTATTACCAGGACCGGGCCGATCAATGGTTCGCTTCTGAGGCAAGTCTCAAAAACGGCACCTTTTAAAACTTTGTATCTTTAGCATGTCTCAAAAACGGCGTCTTCTAAAATTCTATATCTTTAGGACGTCTCATTTTGGCGCCTATTTCAATTCAGCGCATGGGCACCCATGGGCCCGGCCCTGATTATTACATTGCGTTTCTTTTTGAAGTTTTATCGTTTTTTTTTTACTGTTCTTTGATTTGAATTTATTATAATTACTGAAAACTTATCTATCACTCCCTTCAATAAACTTGAAATTTCCATTCGGAAACGTAAATGATTAGAAATCATAATGTCGACAATATGAAGAACAATGGACAGATTTACATAAATCGTAATTAATAATTTTGTTTGGTAAGAATGTACGTGATGGAACCCCCGTAGTTTTTTTTCTATATCCACACACTTATTGTTAGAAAAATGTACAAAAAAGAATCGATAAAAATCAAAACTGATAAAGTTAAACTTTTGAATTTTTGCTAATAATAATTATATTAATAATAATCATCATCAAAACAACTGTTTTACAATCTCACGATATGATTTGGCGATTTTCTTTAATATCTACTTGTTTTGTTAAAAACAAGTTCTCCCCCATCCAACTAACTAAATAATAACGCGATTCACGCACGTCATCGCATAAGAATTATTTAACGCGCGGTAAGTATTGTAATGACCTTCATTTTAAGTCAGTCTGTCCACATGTATACTGAAACACTTTGTGATATCTACTTAGTTTTTAATTGACATTGACCAGTATTTTTGTTAACCAAATTCTTTTAGTGATTATCATTATTGTTATCATTATGAGTGTGACTGAATTTCTTTGGACTGCTATAATTACTGTAAGTCCTCATAGAGTTACCCTTAGCTCTCTTACTAAATTTGCATTCATTTACATAATATTTTGATCAATGGGGAGTATTTGCCGTTCAAACGTTAACGATAACGCTAAGCCCTGTTGGGAAGAGAGCAGTGAGTGCAACTTCTTTCTTCTAATTACCGTTGACGTATAAACTGCGAAAACTCTCTAATTCTTGCCAAGAATGGCTGGTCTGTAAGTCCATAGGTGAATCCAAAACTCTCTAACCGAAGCCGCTCCGTGTGTGACACGCTCGTATGTAGTGAGATTAGACCTTTAGGCCAAATAGAGGAAGTTATTTAATTAAGGCATTAAATATTTTTCTTGTAACCTTTTAATAATAATTGAAAAAACCCCCGAAATTTCGGCCTAATTTCAAAGTTATCATAAAATTTGTTATCAATTCAAGGAACTGGTTATTATAAATTGAACTTTGTTTCGAAAGAAATGTAGACAATCAAAAAATTTGACCTCTTATGATGTTAACATACGAATTTTTGTTGTGAACCTGTTTATAATAATTAATAAAAATAGCAAGAAATCAGGGGAAAAAACACAGAAAAAGAAAGTAAAATAAATATTTTACTTTTGTTTTCATTGTTTTTCAATGTGATATTAATTTATGGATAATTCCATTTGGGTGTTTTGTTGTTTTCTTTCGTCCAGAATTTTATATTTTAATTTAAAATTTTCCTTGAAAATCGAATGGAAATTTTTGTTTGTCTTGATTCTTGATTTGAATGAAAACTGTGATTTTCATACAAATAGTTGTTTTCTTTGAAAAAATAATTCAGTTCATCCTGTATATGAAAAATTATGAATTAGGATACTAATTTCTTTAATGTGTGGCATATCAAACTGGACATTTGATATCTTGAGCAATAATTTTTTGTCCACGTAGTCCACATACCCTTATCACATTTCATGCTTATTTTGCTGTATTACGTGATTTATTGTAGGCATTTTTTTTATGTAACTATAATCAACGATTTTTATTCATCTAATTAAAATTAGTAATAAATAAATGTGTTCTTTATACAGTGTGATCTACAAAATTTATGGTCAAGTGAGTGTTGACATCGATTGACATAATGGACGTATGTCTACACTTCACCGCTTTTCACTAACCTGTCATGTATTAAGTGAGGTTAATTTAAATGACCTGTATGCCAAAAAACTACATTTGTTATACAGTTCATTTCATTCTAGTAGGTACACTTGAGTGCATATAAAAGGGAACGTCTCTTGGATAAGAAATGCTAGTATAGGGTATCTTTGTCTATCCGTACAGATTTTGGCAAAAATCAAATAGAAACATAGGAATTTCACCTAAGCTAGATAAGATAGGGGCTATCACTACGACAAGGATACTGGTTCACACAAATATTTCATGTCTCTGTTGAGTCTATAGGAAATCCGCATAAGTTGTTCTCACTCCCCCGCCTGGGTTTATTCTCGCCTATGTTTCTAGACGATTGAAAAGACCAGTATTTAGTCAACTCCCGATTCTGCGCCCTCAACCATAAAACTAATTGTAAGAACAAAACTGACCAGTTCACCGCCACCCCCGCATTGGCGCCAGTTTTCAGTGTCGCAGAATCGGAGGTTGACTGTATTTACACTAAAACATTAAAATTTCTAATAAATGACAAATCAAAGTGTTGTAAAATCTGTATAGTTAGCATTACCATAGTAAGCAACTGAACACGCAGCTATCACGCTTACCAAGATACTTTAACCATACATTTTTTAGACCACACTGTATAATTGTAGTCTTGAAAAAAAATTCTTGAAAAAAAACTGGTTTACTTAAAACGATTTTTTTTATACAGGCCAAGGAGAGTTTCATTT
>JAZBHA010000146.1:45567-63806 GCA_037464855.1 Iselma pallidipennis | reverse complement strand
AATTTTAATATATTTAATATAATCATGACTGGTACCATACAAAGTTCAACTTCTTTTGCTCTTATTGAGGTTGTTAACAAAAAAAAATTTTTTTTTGTTTCACAAGTCAGATAAAAATTGATAACAATATGACTTGATGAGTTTGGTTTTATATCAGTTGTTATCATCATCATTTATGTGTATTATTAATATATAATATATGACAATAATTGCTCAATTATTGTCATATATATTGATTCAAAAATTATAGTTGTTGTTCATATGTGTTTTTGACAGTGTTTCACAACAATGGAGGAAACAGAAGGTAGAATTGGTGCTCAACAAATACCTGAAACATCGGAAAGTCTATTTAGTACATTGGATATTATCTTATTGACATTATTAATTGGTGGTGTAACGTATTGGTATTTTAATCGACAGAAAAAGAAAGAAGTTACCAATAATGGTCGATCCTACACTATACAGTAAGTCCGCTAATACAAACGCTAAAATGAACGATAACATTATATCTTGTTAGATAGAGAGGAGACACTGCGTACACCGTCAAATTAGCGATTTGCGCACTCTACCTTCTTCTTCTACTTAACGTTACCGTTCTTTTTACCGGTCATACCTGATTGATGCAATAAAATTACGTAATTTTTTTTTAGACCGACTTCGATGAGTTTACAAACAACAACAGATAGTTCATTTATTAAAAAACTAAAAACATCCGGACGTTCATTGGTTGTATTCTATGGTAGTCAAACTGGTACCGGTGAAGAATTTGCTGGACGTTTAGCTAAAGAAGGTGTACGTTATCGTATGAAAGGTATGATTGCTGATCCAGAAGAATGTGATATGGAGGAATTAGTTAATTTGAAAACAATACCCGGTTCATTGGCTGTTTTCTGTATGGCAACATATGGTGAAGGTGATCCAACTGATAATGCAATGGAATTTTATGAATGGTTACAGAATGGTGATGCTGATTTAACTGGACTAAATTATGCGGTAATAGAAAAATATGTATATGTTACGTATTACGTAGGATGATAAATTATTATTAATTTGTACAACCTTGGCAATGTGTGTATGTATGTAGTGTCGACCTGAAGGCCTTATTTAATGAGTTGTCTTTCCCCTTTATAATGCAATTGTCTTGCATCAGAACCCATAATTAAATCAAATAAATCGGTTATTATTATCTAAAAAATGTATAGAACGTCTTGTTTTATCATTCGAGTAATTGCGTTCGTTACGAAGTTCAAGGCTTTCTAGTGATAATTGATATAATCAGCTGAATTACAACCAAAAAAATGAACACAAATTTTTATAATTTCTAGGTATTCGGATTGGGTAATAAAACCTATGAACATTACAATGAAGTTGCAATCTATATCGATAAACGTCTAGAAGAATTAGGAGCAACTCGTGTCTATGATTTAGGTCTTGGTGATGATGATGCCAAGTAATTATTACTCGACTTAATTTAATTTTTGACTAATTATACACACTTTTCTGTAGTATTGAAGATGATTTTATTACCTGGAAAGATAAATTCTGGCCGGCAGTTTGTGATTATTTCGGTATTGAATCAACTGGTGAAGATATCAGTTTGCGACAATATCGTCTACAAGAGTTCGTTGATGAATTACCAGAACGTGTTTATACTGGTGAGATGGCACGATTACATTCCCTCAAGAATCAAAGACCGTAATAATAAATTTTACCACAATTGTCTTTAATTAAAATCTCTGATAATTGATAATTTTTAGTCCATACGATGCAAAGAATCCATTTTTGGCGAAAATTCTGGTCAATCGTGAACTACACAAACACGGTGATCGATCCTGTATGCATATTGAATTCGATATTGATGGTTCCAAGATGCGTTATGATTCCGGTGATCATTTAGCTGTTTATCCGATCAATAATCACGAATTAGTGGAGAAAATCGGTAAACATACCGGTAAAGATCTGGATACAATCTTTACGTTGATTAATACGGATGAGGAGTCGAGTAAAAAACATCCATTCCCATGTCCGACTTCATATCGTACAGCTTTAACCCATTATCTTGATATAACAATGAATCCACGAACGCATGTTCTAAAAGAATTGTCGGAATATTGTAGTGATCCGAATGAGAAAGAGAAATTGAGATCAATGGCTAGTACCAGTCCTGAAGGCAAAGCGTTATATCAACAATGGATTATTGATGATAATCGTAATATTGTTCAAATATTAGAAGATATGCCGTCTTGTAAACCGGCTCTAGATCATTTATGTGAATTATTACCCCGTTTACAGCCACGTTATTATTCGATCTCATCATCACCGAAATTGTATCCAAATACTGTACATATAACTGCTGTTGTTGTTGAATATAAAACACCAACTGGACGGATAAATAAAGGTGTTGCAACAACATGGCTAGCAGCCAAAAACCCATCACCAGATCAAGAACCACCAACAGCACCAATTTTTATACGTAAATCCCAATTCCGTTTACCAGCCAAAACTCAAACACCAATTATTATGATTGGTCCTGGTACTGGTTTGGCACCATTCCGTGGTTTTATACAAGAACGAAATTTCGCTAAAGATGATGGTAAAACAGTCGGTGAAACTGTTTTGTATTTCGGTTGTCGGAAACGTGCTGAAGACTATTTGTATGAAGAAGAATTATTGGAATATGAAAAAAATGGTTTGTTACAGTTACATGTCGCTTTTAGTCGTGATCAGGCGCAAAAAGTCTATGTTACACATCTATTAGAACAGAATGCTGAAGAAGTTTGGAGGATTATTGGGGAAAATAATGGACATCTCTATATTTGCGGGTAAGACTTGTTTTATAACAATCCGAGGAATTCTAAAGAACGTCTCCGTCTTCGTCATCTTCCCTTGATGACTTTTTCGATGGTGGACGTCCGTACGCACTTGGCAATTCTAATGGACGTCTTTACGGACGTGCTGGCTCTAAGAAGACGAAGGTGACGATGACGAAGACGGAGACGTTCTTTAGAATACCTCGGATTAATAATAATAATAATAATAATAATAATAATAACGCATTTTTTATGGACAGTGATGCTAAATCCATGGCATCCGATGTGCGTAATATTGTTCTGAAGATATTCAAAGACAAAGGGCAAATGACGGAAGAACAAGCTACAGCTTATTTGAAGAAAATGGAAACACAGAAACGTTTATCAGCTGATGTTTGGAGTTAAACAAATTCTATTAAATATTTTTGTTTTTTTATTGAAAATATTATTTTTCAAAACTAGATAAATTTCATATAATAACCATTGTTTTTTGATGGTTCTACTATATATTTATTGAAATTTATATAAAAATAATTATGCATATAATATGGTGCTCATTAATTATATATAATTTTTTTTTTGTACAATTTTGATCCAAGTACACATTCCTGTATCTTCTTCAAAACGGATGGGTTATATATTTTGATAAAACAAAATTGTTAAAAAGTTCATTTTTATGGATTTGTAAATAGATGAGTTTTAATCATAAAAGGTCTTTTTCTCATTTTCCCATTCGCACAAACTTTAAAAATAGCATGCCCTGAAGAGGCCCCTTAAGAGTATGCACTCCCATACCACCCCTACATCAATCCATTGGGGTAAAAAGACCTCACCAGACGAAGCGGAAGGTGTCAATCGTTAAGTATAAATTTTCTCCCCAAATTAAAGGGAAATTTCGACAACGAACTGGTAGTTTAACCACCAGCGTTAGAAGGTACTACGTTGTGAAAATTACCTTCTAGTTGGGAAAAAAATACCAAAGCTAAAAATTTCAAAAAATTCATACTTACGTTTTGACACCTCCCGATTCTCCTGGTCGGGTCCTTTTCTGCCTGTACGTGTTGAAATAGGTATGGTTTGGTGGTGCTTAGCCCTAAGGGGGACCGAAAGTAGTATCAAGGGCCAGATTGTACGGTTTCAAAACATGGGTCCTCCTTTAAAATTGTATTTTAAGGGTCCGTTAAAAATAAAACACAATCTGCGTTTGTTATCTCAATATTATTTAAATCTCGAAATCTTTACAAGAAACTCCTTATATACAGAACAACCATTATTATGAATTAACGAAAAACCATTTTTTTTTTGTTAAATCGTATGAAAAATTATCAAATTTATAAAAAATACATGATTTTAGACGCGATATTTTGGCTAAAAGAAAAAAAACTGTTTTCTGTGCGTCGTACACACAACAACTCTACTATAAAACTGTAAAAATATAGGAACACAAAATCCTAGAATCAGCTAAATTGTTTTACCCCCAAAAAAAATATACACAAATCAAGCTACACATTAGTATTTTAACCAAATTAATCCAGAGAAGAAAGGAAAAGAAAAACATATTTACAAAAAAATGTTAAATTCATCTACCACTCAAAAGAGAGAAAGATACATACATATATCAATAATAGTTGAGCATACAAATAACTTAACTTAGAAATAATGGATATCATACAATTATTATAATTGTATAACATTATTTAAGTCGTTAATTATTGTTAAAAATTACCAGTACTGCGCAAAAAAAAACTATACGAACAGCAAATAATAGAAAGCACAACAACAAAAAAAAACTACCTAAAAAATGGTATAATAACAACTTAAAAAAAATAAAATTCAAATAAAAATAAGCGGAAATATTTTCCAAAAATAAGTATTTGTTTAATGAAAAATTATTATATAATGCTGTCAATCCGGAATCATCAACGGTCACGCGAATAGTAGAAAAAAATATATAAAATATATCATTTCACTATTCACAAGAGAAAAAAAGGAAAAAAATCCAATAAAATAATAATAATAAGCTTACGTCTATAAATACTACAACACTATTAATTCACAATAACAAAGCTTGATTTTTTTTTTTTTGAATCAATCAAGTGACTATATATAGATAAGAAGAAAAAACAGACCTATTTATTACGCTTGACCTACTGTTGTTGCCGTTACACAATTACTACTACACGCTGTTGATGATAATGATGTTGATGATGATGCTACTGCTACATTTTCAATATTACTTTGTGATGATGGTGGTTCTGTCGTCGATATTTCAATATTAATCCATTCGGCATACCCCTGATTGACTAATTCTTGATTCAAAAACACTAACTGTAATACAAAAATCATCAATAAATCAATCAAACATACAGTGTGATCTATAAAATTCATGGTCAAGAAACGTATGTCTGCACTAGCCTGTCATATTAAGTTAGATTAAAAATAATGACATGTGTGCCTAAAAATTGAGAATCGAAGCAGTAAAATCTGTACAGATGACGTTACTGCAACAAATCAGCTGAACTATGGCACAAGCAACGACATACGTTTGCCATGGTACACTTTGATCATAAATTTTTGTAGATCGTAATAATGTACGATAAATTTACCTGATTTCCTATAACTAAATAACAATAAACAATTGGAATCCCATCTTCTGTATAATCAACTACTTGTGTACAAATAATGGTGCCTTTTGTTATATTTCCTATTAAATCATAAGCACCCTGAGCCCATACACCATCTATTCGATAATAAATCAATAAAAATTAGGTTTTTTTTTGTAAATTAAGAATTGGAAAAAAAAACACTATACCCTCTCCAAGTGGTTTAACACAAGCTAGAACACATTCAGCTGCTTGAAATGGTAACATCATAAAATCACCTCGAATTTGTCGTAAATGTATATTGGGTGTATAAGCAAAACCACCATAATCTAGAAATTTAACATAGGAAGTATCTGTTTCTGGATCGGTTGATAGAACTATAGCTCTCAACCAATGATCAACTGAAAATGCTGCACAAACTGTATTTGCTGTAAATTAATTCAAATTGGTAAAAATATAAAACTAACAAAACTAAATTAATATAAAATTTACGTGGTATAGGTGTTGGTAATAATGGAGAATCAGTTTCTGAATAACAAGCATCCATATAACCAGTAAGAAGATTAAGATTTTGAAATGATGGATGTGTTGGTTGTTGTAAAAATAGATGGTTTGGTGTTACCATACAACTTAATATTGTATCATTATTAATACCTTCAACTAATTTTAACTGTAATTATTAGAAAATAAAATACAAATTCAATCAATTTTCATTCAAGGTGAGAAAAAACAAACAAACAAAATATTGCACAATATTACATACATATAAATGATCTGCCATTAATGGAATTGTTGCAACTTCCGGAACAAAACAGACATTCTCTAATGTAACTTCTGGAAAACGTTTCAATGGAAATTTATCTCGTATTATTTTTAAGGCGCTATTAATTTCTGTTTGTGTACCATCAACTAGACACAATTTTAATTTATTATTTGTTGGATGTTTTTTAACAATTATATTGGCACCAGTCTTTTCTTTAATCATATGAACAACACTACCATTTTTACCAATTAAACGACCAACCAATACTTGTGGTATAACGAATTGATGAACGGCTAATAGATTATTATCATTACCTAATGTACTATCTGTACCTGGGGTACGGGATGGTGGTGGTGGTGTATTCACTTCACTGCCACCTTTACCACTATCATTTGAACCCTAATAATAATAATAAAACAAAAATTACCAAACTGTGAGGGGTACAGAGGGATATAAATAAATATTTCTTTACCTCACTATGATTATCAGAAATACTACTCAGTGAAGGACTTGCCAACATAACATCAACTGGACTATGATTAGCTGAATCTCTTTCACCATTTTGGTTTGGTAAATCTTCAGTAGTATTAGTATTATTATTATTATTACTATTATTATTGTTATTATTGATTTGTCGTTCTTTATTGTTTTTATTTTTCTTTGAATTATTTTTAACCATTGGGGGTGTTGGTGGTTTTTGTTGTTTTTTGGTTTCAATTTTTTGTGCCATTTTCACAGGTGATTTTTCTAACGTATTACTATTATTATTATTATTATTATTTGATAATTCTTCTTGCTCCTGTTTCAATATTGGAGTGGAGTTTTCTTGTTTCGGTGAATTATTTGATTTTATTGGAGATGTTGTTGTTGTGATTTCTATTAAATTTTGTTGTTGTTGATTTGTTGTTCGTATATCAATCGAACCACCACCGTATTTCATTGATTTAATCTTTTCAATTTCTAAATCTAAATCTTCGTCAGATATAACAACAGGATTTGATTTAGATGCTTTCAATTTTGGTGGTATTACAATATCAATTGGTTCAGAATCAACACCTGATAATGAACGTGAATATAGACGAACTGGTGATTGTCCTGGTGTAACAATTTTTATTCCACCGTCTTCTATTTCTCTACTACTACTACTATCTTCAGGTTTAAATATTTCTAATTTATTAGATTCTTGTTCCGATTTAAATTTTTCACTATTATTATTACCACCTATTCTACTATCTATATTATTAATTCGTCTACGTTTATACCAAAGGTAACTCAATAAAACTGCAATTGTTGGTAATGTTAACACTAATAAATGACGTGAATGAGATGGAGCCATTTCCTTGTAGCTCCACGATTATATCTTGAACTGACGATATTGTCCTATACACAGAACAAAAAAATATATATTAATCAACAGATACGGGAATTAAGACAACAACTATTAACAATAAAACACCCACTTTTCGACAGATTACACAATAAATGATAAGATTGATTTATATCTTCGGTTAAGGTAAATTTTCTATTACAAATCTCAAATACATACATACAAAATGGAGGCATTTTCTAATAATAACAGAAAAAAAAAACACCTAGCAATACACCTTTAACAAAATCAAAAAAGAAATATATTTGTGTAAAGAGAGAAAAAAATAACGCTGCGCAAAATTTATCAGCTAAAAATACAACACTATTCGTATTTGCGTAGGAGATGACATAAAAACACACGTAATAATAATAATAATAATAATAAATCGGGTATTTCTGGGATAAATCTGAGAAAGAACAAAATCATCAACGACAATCAGAATTACGGAAGAAAAATCTACGAAATTGGCTCCCTCCACCTCTTCACGAAGAAAAGTTAGCCATCTAAAACGAGTCAATCTAATATCAAAACAAGAAGAAATTAACGGACCAAATCTTTAATAATAATCAAAGTAAACGTCTAAAAAAAGTAAACGACCTCAAAAGATCAAGATCAATTGTCGAACGGTGTTTCAAAATATTATTAATAAAAAAAAAAAAATTGTAGGAGTTTTAATTAGTATACTAGAAGAGAAAGAAAAGAGAGATCTTGATAGAGGTTTTCAATATTTAAAAAAATTATATGTATGTATGTATGTATGATAGATCCTTGATGAATCATGCGATTTTAATTACAATTAAAATTGGTTTTCTTTCCGATTTTGCGTTTATAATGAAGTTATTATGCAAGTGAAATCTGTATCAAAACAGGCTCGGTTTTGATACAGATTATTTTATTTTTTAATATTAGTCACACAATTTATAATACACGATCTGTTCCTGCAGACAAATGGGTAGGGTATTGTTAAGCCAAATTATTGACAGTGCAAAACAATTTGTTTGAAGCAGCAAATTGTCTAAGACCGATGTCGCACTTGTCCTTTAGAAAACTCGCCACATCGCGGCTCGTTTTCTAAACGTGAACGCGTGCAACAACAAAATCATGCCTTATGAAACTTGTTTAATACATATACATACTATTGTTATGTAAACAACGAAAACCGGATCATTTCGACATTATTCAAAATAGATAAGGTGGGCTATAAAATGGAATAGATTGACACACCCCCCCAATCCGAAGAGAAATCACAAAATTGATAGCTCTAGGTGTTGTTGGTTTTTTTTTTCGATAAATAAATAAAAAATAAGTGTTATTTTTAGAAAATCTTTAAATGTCACCAACATTTTTTTCTGCAATTACCATGAACAATTAAATCAAGTAATTAAATAATAATATCGTGCGAATTACTATAATATAAAGTAATACCTTATTTTATTACTTATTAAAATTAAAGTAGAATAGGTTATAAAACAGAAAAAAAAACAATAAAATTCTTTACTTTAACAACTGTATAATTTTATATTACCTTAAAAATGTTGTCAATTTTCTAAATAGTTCTAAAATTATAGTAATTTTCGACAAATTTTTCGAAAACAATTACGAACTAAATTACTATTTAAACTATAGATAATTTAACGAAATATTTGCCAACAATCATTGTATTGTTTGGAATAAAAACATTTAAATATAATAAATATTTTCCAAAAATTCCATCTGCTAATCTTTAAAACTATGAATCAATCGAAATTTCGAGACAATTCAAACTACCCAACAATTCGAATTTCCAATCAACCCCGCCCGCGTATCAATTATAAAAGTTTATACAAATTATATTTAAAACGACAAATAATCAAAATTTCCAGAGATACTATATGAAAAAAACATGCCCAAATTTCTACCATTAATCATGCAAAATTTTCTTTGAAAAATAAAATAGAATTCTGAAACTTTCTCTCAAAAAAGGCGTCACGACGCATCTCTCTACCACCACCCCGGGCATGTGCCGACCACCATCGATCAGGGAACAACCACCCCTCAAGTACAAGGTCAAGGAAAATTGCGTCTCGACGTCGGCGTCACATTGTACATGCCCACTATAGGAATTTTTCGATAGTATTATTGTTGCTAATGATTTAACAAAAGAATTTAAAGTATGTTAATTGAGAACTTTTAAATTCTATGAAAGTTCGATTAAATAACATAAAATATAATACATACATACATACAATATGTATGTATATAGGTGGGGTATATTGTATTAGTAGACCTTTTTAAAAAGGAATGTTTGAAAGATATTAAAACTTGTTTGAAATGTCAGTCTTTTTGCGTGACCCTTACAGAAAAATTAGCACCAAATAATGTTATCATATTTGAAATGTAAAAGTTGATAAATTGTTTGTAACAAAGTAATTTTTTACAAGGCCATATATAATTTAAATATTAATAATAATAGAATATTGCATTAAATGAAAAAAATCAGAATTAAACATATTGTTAATCACAAAACATCTATTCTAGAAACTAATAGCATAATTCCATTGATAACAATAAAAGACCTTTATAAATACTTGTTAATTTTCTTACCATGATAATTTCAAGATTGTGTATCCTGGCAGAGACAAAAGGACACCGGCCAGAGTTCAGATAACTACCCCTCAACTACCCTGCTAAACAATTAAGTAACGAACAATATTAATTACTGATTTTTTTTGTTTTCAAGAGGGAAAGATTCTTATTAGAAAATGTTTGTAGAAAAACAGATTTTCTACAAATACTACACAACACGAAAGAACACCGGTTCACAATTACCACGTGGCTGGTATTACCATTTGCCTTCACTACTGTGTGTTCACCACTTGATCAGTCATTGGAAAGCGCATGCGTTTCAAGTGTGAAGGACATTCCAGTGAATGTACAAAAGCGGGAAAAGCACCTAAAAATTCGAAAAGAATTCCAACAAGAAAAAAAAACAGAACAGGAAGAACCGGTAGAATCTGTAGTAGAACGGGGCGAGATTTGAAATTACCTAATTAATTATAATCGTTATCACAACTGATAGGTAATTATTTCGACAATTTTTAGCCATAATACTAATAAGATAATTCCAAATCAAACAAATCACACGTACTGATAACGTTCATTTCAATTTGATAAATATCAATGATGTAATAGAAGAGAGGCGAAAAAACTGAGTTATTTAGCAATTAATCAATTCGTATGCCTTCTAGTCAAACGTCTATGTAGTCGTCTATACATTAAAAGACCTTCAAACGGATTCCATCATCAAGTGGACTCTAAACACCAACCAACCAACCAATCTGACCATTCACCATTAATAAATTCTTGACTTCTCTTCTACTTTAATAGATTCGCGTTATCTTCATCACAACATGATGGTTATGCCTTTCGCCAATATTAACAAGATGGTCATACCGACCACAAGAAGGAGTAAACCAAAAAAAAAGTACCCAAGTTTTATCCTCATTTTGATCGTGGGGGCCTCGCAGTTGAACGACCGCCAGCGACATTTTCAATTCTTGCAACAGACACATAATATACTAGATATTGATATTGAGCGAAGAGACCCTGAGGGCCATTGTGTCAAACTACTTTATACTAGAGAAGAAAAACAAATCCCTGTACTAAATACAAAATTTTGATTCTAATCAAACAAACAAAAAACCCGTTCTTAAATAGTACAAGGTGTGGACAATTAAAAGAAAGAGAGGAAAAAAAAAGAACCCTCTACTATACGCAACAAACAAATTACGTAAATTTCATACAGTTGTTATTGAATTTTTGCAAAATCTAGTTTATGGAAATTTTTTATCAATTAGTTGAATTTGAAAAAAAAACATCTTGTGTACAATTAACGTGTAATCAAAAACAAAATACTATTGTAGGTCAACCAAAATATCTTCCATTTTGTAATCAAATCTGAGCTGTAAAATCACCAGATTCAACCACTAGCACCTGGGTGCTTCTCTTTCCGTTCAAAATTTCTTTTCGTCTCTATACCAATACCTGTTCGAGAACTTCTACCCCAATTTCACCATACAAATTTTAGGTATTTTAGAATAAGTGTTAGGACAAACAAAAGCCCTTTTCGTGAGTAGGTACGACCTTGCCACATTCATACTTTATTGCCAAAATCTCTAACCATTGAAAATTTAAAATCACCAGAGGTATAAAAAAGTGCATAAAGGTAAGTGAACTCTTCGACTAGACAACATAATTAACTTGGAGAAGCTCCAAATATTACAATCGCAGATTTACCGGATGCGATAATAATTTTGTTGTAATCAATGATTTCAAATGAAATTTTCGAAGCTAAATTAAGAAATAAAAGGATAATGAATTGCAAATTGTTGAATTTTGTATGACATTTATTTGGTAAAAACGTGTGTGTGAAAATATGAATTGAAATAACGAAATTATGTTGATTTATGCTAAAAAATCAGCTGTTCAAGTTACTCCCAAAATATAAGAAATTTGTTTAACCTATTCAAAAAGTATTATTAAAAATACAAAAATGGTAAATTATTTCTAAAAGAAAGGAAAACCAATGCGATAAACAGGTTATTTTTGCTGTTTTTAAAATCCACTAAATTTACATAAAAGTAAAAAATACAACCTGATAAATAAATAAATTTTAACATAACTGTATACTTGCGTTATCGATAACATATTTCGCATTCTTGCACCATTATTTGAAACGAATTTTTTTTGCGTTTAATTTCATTTACAATAACAACATAAACATATCAATTAAGTTAAAATTGGGCAAATGCATGTCGTCTTTTAATTTGTTTACACAGGGGGCAGTGACGCAACCTCCCAAGACCCAAGACAAACCGAAAATGTAGACTTTCTCTAACTCAATCTTAAAAGGGCCTCAAAGAAACCGAGAATTTCGAATGATTTTTGTTACTTAGAACCCCGGACATCTATAAAGGATGAATAACACAAACAATCGCGACAAAACAAAATGAAAATTAACAACTGCTAGAAAAATCCAGGTTAATGAAAGAACGATTTGGAGCTGATCCAAACAAACAGATCGAAAAACAAATCATAGCCCACCGTGTCTCTATTGCTGTTTTGCCTATTTTATGTAAATATTACCGTCATACAGATAAATAAAAATGATAAGAGGAAATATACATTAATTATTATCCCTAAACTCCTATAAAATATACCTATAGTCCATTCCAGAATAGTATAGTGTTTCAGCTTTTGAGCAATAAATTTCAAAACATCAACTACACAAAGAATAATGAATCCACAGCAAATACTCATAAAGCAATAAATCAAGTAAAGGGATCAAAATGTTGCCATTTGTACAGGATACTGGTAAATACTTTTCTACTTGCTAAATACATACAATCGGCAACTTTCAGGTTCCTTTACGCGATTTATTGCTTTATGAGTATTTGCTGTGGATTCATTATTCTTTGTGTAGTTGATATTTTAAAATTTATTGCTCAAAAGCCAGAACACTATCTTCTCGAATGGACTATACTTATAGCGAACTTTCGTATGAGAATTCTAATTGTAAGAAAAATACGGTTGCATGCAATTTCTTAATGTAATTGATGCACTTGTTATCTCGTTATGCATCTCAACTAAACCCACAATAATTTTCTATATTGGTAAATACTTATTTCTTAGGGAAAAATACATAAAATTACAGTTTTTATTTAGTGAAAATACCAAAACTAATATTTTATCGAATACCTATAGACATTGAAAAATGTCATTAATTTTTTTTCTGTATCAATAAAAACATCAAATATTTCCAGTAGCGATTGAAATTTCACCAAATTTACTCATTGATTTATTGATTTAATACATTTTTCTTGAGTACTTTCTCTTAAGATCCCATTAATTTTCCAATCAATCAATCAATCTATCAATCACAGACTTACAATTAGAAAGAATTCTAACAAAAAAAAAAAAGAATAACTGAATATACGGAAATCAACAAGTGTTATAAAACAATTTCCCGATAAGACCAACAATAACAACAAATTGTTATCAAATCTCAACGATTCTAATCAGAAATAGAATTGAAAAAAATGACTATAGACCTTGTCTTATGACTTGTAAATTTTTAATAAATTCTTGTAAAAATAGAAATAATGAAGGACAAAGCAAAAATATTGGTTACAGGAATGTATTTATAAATAAAAATACCTAGAGATACAGATTTGTATTCCGGAAGTTCTCGAGCGTAACCTCATTTCCTTCAACTTCAAAAATTAATTAGTCATTGCTATCTGAACACGATTATAGGCAAAAAAAAAACGCAATACAACACAAATAATCTAGTGCCGAGTAATTAAAATTATTAATAATGTAATGAAATTATATGGAAGATTCCATGTAAATTTTGCAAAGATACCATCAACCACTACGTTGCCCAAAAATTTGGCCTTTCTATTGCACCGTTTTACCGCCACATATGGAATAATAAATTACACATTTCCAACATTTTGATATTGTTGATTGTTTGCAATTATTCGACAATTACTAAAAATAGATTAAATTGTTAATTGATATGTTTGGGAAAATTGTTGGGAAATGGTGGAAATTTCATAAAGCCGGGCCCCCCGTAAATGCCTGCATTATAACAGCTAACCGTCAAAACAGTTTTTTTTCCACTAATTTAAATTCTTATCATAATATACTTACACGGATTAGTGATTCGTGGGGAATATTTGTATAAATTGATAAGTTTATGGGATTTTCACAAAGATTTTTTGGAAATTTTCTTTAAATTTTCTTGAAAACATTCAGAGAACTTTCCACGTGCTCACAATGTTTTTAGATCAACTCTACACAATATGGCTGAACTCAGCCGGTACAATTAACTCGGTCGACAATCCAAATGCGGTAAATGTTTGAATTCTAGCGCCGCATGCGACATCTATCAACCAGTAGCTGCACTGGTCGTATAGAAACCTGTAACACAAGCGAGGCAGCCATCCCAGGTACAATATTAGCAATTAATTGAAGATGAGAATTTGGGCACTTGTTTCGTATCTGATACCATGAAAGAAATAGGTGATTATTCGCATTTCGTTAGCTTATTTCCTGGATAACCACCCCAAAGAGTTAGGGTGCGTGACATCTATTGACGAGTAGTCACACTAGGAATCAAGGGTAACTTTAGCTATGCTTCCATAAGTATGAACTTTAACCAACAGATGGCACAACCTTACCGGTGCACTAGTATAACACCCCACTGATAGATGGTAGCATTACTGAAGTACCCAAATTTTAAATTTCAAAAACTAAAATATTCTAGTTTCTAAATTTAATCCAGCTAAAATAAAAAATATATATAACACCGTAAAGCCCTATACATGCATTTTTGTGAGACATTGAGCCATTTTAGGCCCTACACAGAACATAAATTGTTATATTTCTTCATAAAAAAAATTAATTATATTCACTGTCGATAGCAACTTGACTAACAAAAAGATGAATTTCTTTGGCCAAACTACGATTGTTTTCTATCATAAATGGTGTGTATATCCCTTTATAATGGAAACCTTTTATAGATAAATTAGTCTGTCACTGCACAGGCTGGTCCAATCATGGTCAAAAATATCTAATTGTAAGACGAGATTTTGTTTCACAAAAATATAAATTAGAGCTAACAGTATTGATGATCAGTTTCTTTGAAAATCAGTAAATAAATAGATCTATTTTTATGGAAAATATGTGGATAAAATAGGTGTTTTCTATGAGTCAGATATAGTCTCTGGGGCCTCATTTTTTCAGGCATTTATTTGCTGTTTTCTGTTTGAAAATTTATGAACGCAAACAAATTAATAGCTTAAGGTCTTTATGATATGGAGTTTTTTGTTTGTTAGAAAAAAAAATAGGAGAATTATAATGTCTAGTTTGGTTTTTTCTGTAGTGTAAAACAATTCAAATGACTCATTTTCCTTTTATGTGCAGACAATTTTTTATTAGATACATAATTCTAATCTACTTGATTTGTTTTTCTGGCTCGCATGTTTTTTTTAGAATCTACGAAATTGTTTTTCATCCCAGCCAAAAGACCTAATAATAATACGTAGGCAAGTTAAGCCTTGACCCACACAATACCCTTGAACTTTAATTTTGCGTATGCGCAACTTCAACGCACCACCACCACCACTGCCACCACCACCACCACCAATAAAAGCCAATTTTCAAATCTTCAAAAAATAATAATAATAAACCGGAAAATGGTAATTTTCTAATGTGATTTATCGAACACCTGTCGACCAATAAACAACCAACCACCACCACCCAACTAAGCTTTATTTATTACATTACCTACTATAACAACCTGAAAATTGTTAATACATTGTACATGTTTACGGAAATTTCGGTTTGATATATTTTAATGATAAAGAACGCAATAATGCTGACGATCGATGCAACGCCGCGACGCCACCACCACCCTGGCGTCGCAACCCTCTACCACCTTACCAAGGTCAGCGGCCTGACCCGGCATCGGCGGCGATTGACCTCTTTCCATTAGTGCAGACGGTGAACTCTTTCAGTTAAATACTAGACACTCTATACGTCTCTGCTCTTTTCTTTTTTTTAAAAAAAAAAACTAAATAGAAAGGGAGATGAGGGACAAAAATGAAAAAATAAAAAATAATAGTGTCTGCAATAGAGACGTCTGGACAAGGATTGCAGGAGGAGTGATCCCATTGGCTTGAAATGGCGACAAAAGGACATACCAGAAAGGTTATACAACGGAGACAGAATCAACGATGCTGAAATAACTGAAAGATGTATTGTCAAGATTGGAGCAAGTACAGGAAATAGGGCATATTATGAAAAAAAAAACACGGGAAAATTAAGAATTCTGGAGGCTGAAGTAGCCCTTTTTTCGAATATCGTCTCGCGCGATCAATCATTGAAATAATTGGTTGCATACCTTAACGCAAAATATATTCCAGCTTTTTTAGTCAGTGGCGGCGCATCACATTTTCTTATTTTCACGACTGTCTGGATTTCTGGAATATATGTATTTTAATGTTTTCCTGGCGAATATATTTGAAGATTCTCCAAATTCCGGTCGCACCATATCTAGCAATGCATAACCAACATAAAAATTATTATCATTTTCATATTGGGATATCACCGTCGCCGCCACATTGATCCTGGTTGTGTATGCAGACAGCCCAGGGTGCAGTGTTCCTAGTGCAGGTCGTCGTCCGTGCGTCGGGGCATTGCCATTTTACCTCCGCGCCAGCTCCCTTTCCTGCCATATCACCAACAATCATTCTTTTCTTGTTAACACACACACACACACACACATATGTGTAACACGAATAAATAATACCAGAGATGACGAAAAAAAATCGGCGAGACTCAATTTATAATCAAGGGTGGTAAGTGATAGTGGTGGTGGTGGTTCGGACTTTATACACAAATAGGGGGAAAGACAGGTGGTTGACCTAAAATTACTTGAATCTGTCCAGGTCGTTTTATCTCCGGTGTGCACAATTGGGTGTTGACAGCCAGACGATATTGGTGGTAGGGTTTCAACCCCTCTTTGGAAAGAATTAAACAACTTTCAGACACCTGTTGCTATGATTTTAAATCATTTTATAAATTGCATTGTGATACAAACGGGCGAATTACAATTTCAATTTAGTCAATAATTTGCAAGTCGCCTCATAAGTGATTGAAGATTTTGGAAATTATCTAGAAATATATGGTTTTTTGGTAACAAATTTTGATAAATTCTGTTCATTGGTGGCGTGCGTTATTTACGTGTCCATCAAAAACCGATTAACCAATCATTTTCATGTTATATGTATGTATTTTTAATTATGAAAGAGTTCAAGATTGATTTAATCCTGGATTTTGTCTCATTTTGTACTCTGTCGAGGTCACAATATTATTATTGCCCAATTGGAATGAACTTGCAAAATAATTTTAAAAATTGCCTTGCTTATAAAGTAAAATTTATTAAGAATAAATAGAACGATAACTCAACTAAGGCCAAGGTTGCATTGTTTTTCCTTAAAGTTTCCAATCGTTTTTTCATTATTTTTTTTTAATCCTTGTAAATATTCTTGATAATAAGTTTATGATGTGGCAAAACGAAAATACAACAAAAAAAACACCACCACCATCATCATCATCATTGAGGAAATAACAATTTATAATTCGAAATGTTTTATTGAATGAGTGAAGAAGAAACTGGTCGAGAGATGATTGCACTGACCATGACTCCTTCTCCTGGTTTGTCCGCGCCATCCTAGATGCGGGCACTCTATCTTGGAATATATAGAGACATTGGTCGTTTTTGATCTAGGATCGTGTTGCCATTTTGCTATTCATGTTTGATAGTGATGATGATAATGTTGATGGTGATGGTATGGAGAAAGACGGAATGATAAAGAGAGTATTGTCCTGGGGATCCATGTCCTTGACCGGTGTCAGTTGTGGCCAATGTTCGCAGGAGGCGCTAGAAAAAGCTTGGCTTGTTGATGGTCGCACAGATTCACCATTTGCCATTAAGGCATTCCTCTGGACGTTCAACTTTCAAAAGCACAGTTCGTCATCAGTACAACAACAACAACAAATTTAGTGGGAAAATTTGATAAACATTGAGTACCTACCAAGGACAAGGTCTGATTACGATAAAAATTTAAAATATGGCACTATTCACC
>JAZBHA010000146.1:0-42826 GCA_037464855.1 Iselma pallidipennis | reverse complement strand
ATAAATTTAAACACACATACGCACAATTTTTATATGGTTTTGATAACGTTCTCCAGGGTCAGTGACCAGTTTACGTGTTTGATAAAAACAATATTGTCCAACTAATGTTGGAAATAGAACCCCACATGTCGTGATCGGTGTTCTAATACAATCAATTATTCATATCAATTGCGTGTTAAGTAGTAGGTTTTTCTTTTCTAAACCATTCCATTCACATGTTAATCTTACCATCAGGGAGGAAATTATCAAAGGTCTTGACCCTTTACAAGTTGAAGAAAACAATAATATTAGAAGAAATAAAAAATACGTGTATCGCCCTTATTTTTGTTGTTATTTGACCGCTTTGCCTTACATTACCCTCCTGTTTCTCGTTGGATGTTCCCTTCAAGGTTTCCAGATTGTGTGACAGGGATCGATTCGTTCTCGAGGCTGTGCCGCCGTCTCAGGAATAAAGCATGTGAGCGTCGTCGTCGTCGTCGTCGTCGTCGTCGACATCGCCGATAGAGAAAATATCTCTGTGTATGTATCCATTTTTTTTTCTCTGTGTATGTGTATCTAAAGTCAAAGTCAGAGGTATAATAAAAAAATACATATATCTTCATATTCTACAGCAAAAAAATTATTATTAATGCCAAGATTTTTCGTTTTCCTTCTGAAATATATTTCAGGGTTTATTGCATTTAAAAATTCCACTAAACATCAATTATCAATAATTTCTGTTTCTTTGTTTCCCTGAAACTTAACACAACACATAAACAAAATGATAAAACCGGAGAACAATAACTGTTAATTCTATTCTGTTATTGTTGTTGCCATTGACCAATCTTTTATCAACAAATAACCTTGCTATAGCTTTACATTAAAAAATAAATAACAACAACAACAACAACAACAACAACTGGTTATCATATTACATCGTAGAATTCGATCATTAAATAACCAGAAATAAATAAAACATTCTAATTGGCCAGATAGCGGAAGTTCTTCTTATCCACCATGGTCGCCCTTGTCTCTAAATTTGGGCCCCCGGCCAGGGCCACCCCCGTCTCTTTTCGGCGATCTTATTTCAATATCAAACAAAACGAACAGAGGTCGAATTATTTTAAGTGCTTGCTTTCTCCGGTTGACGTAAGGATGCTGTGTGGAGGCGGCAATTGGACCGCTCTATATCAACAAAAACAGGAGCAGGATGAGATGGAGGAGGTGGTGGTGGTGGTGGTGGCGGTAGTGATGGTGGTGGCGGTGGTGGTGGTATATTCAATAGAATGTCCATGACCTCACTCTCGCTCTCTCTAGAGGGAAATTGTGTTGGTGCCTGGGATTCGCCGCGACATCATCTCATCCCGCTTATCTGATAACACCCAACACTAACCATACATACACATAAAAAAAAACTACTGGTATACATGTAGAGTGATGAAAGAGGATTGACCGACCGGAAATACAGAAAAACAAAAAAGAAAAATAAAGCGACAAATAAATAAATATTTATTAGCTAATCATTTATAATAATGTGGCCATTTCATTTTGTGAATATCATTAATTTTAAATGTTGTCAGAATTTGACCAAAGAACCTTTTCCTGTTAACTGTTAAATTATGGCCCTTTTTGGTTTCTTTGTAAATATTTACAGTCGGTTATGTTGTTATTGTTACTGCAAAACAGTTTATTACCACACTGCGTTATACCACTTGTTGTTGTTGAACTTGACATTGTCATGGGGACAATTTACTTAAAGTTGTTCTCGAGCAGATTTTACTCAGAATTTTAATCTTTGTGCTATTTGGAAATTTTTCTCAGAACAACGCAAACCTATCGCCCATTTTATCATACATACACCATATCCCAGCAAAATCTACCAAGCCCCTTTTCACACTTTTAGACAATTTTCAAAAAAAAAATGTGAATCCAGATCCTGTAAAGTCTAGTCATTACTTTGATAGAAAAAATCGTTTATTTCATTTCGTTTTCATAGCTAATTTAATGTTAATAGCCCAGCTAAGGGGCACTTTTAGTTGGGACACCCTTTATACGTATATATGTATATAAAATTCCCTTTAATACTATGAGATTCATGTAAATGAAAACATTCCCAGAAGAATTTAATTTTCTTTTTTATCAAAAATGGCACAGTTTTGAAAAACAATGCAGATAAAGTGCAGATAAATATCGTAATCGTAAACCGGAAAAATTGAGGCGCTGTTTAAAAATCATTCATGAAAAGAATTTCAGGATTTCAAAAAAAAAATGGTGTCCGACTACGATAAGTTCAAGAGACGTATACCATCACTCCACATTCTAGTAAAAGTGAGAGTTTTGGAGAAAGTGGTCCCCTCGTATCGCTCCCAATAAACAGCTACACGTTTCTGTTTACGTTTTTTTTTCCTCTCCTCCCTGCTGTTGTTGTTGTTGTTGATGTTGTTTTTGTTGCGGTTGTTGTTATTGATGATAATGTCGTAAGAGTAGTGTTAAAGGAGTACAATAGCATTTGAGGGGGGCCGTATTTCGACGCAGGTGCGCGTCCCGACGCCCTTCTTGTCGACAGTGTCGAACGTCCGCCGCGACCTCAAATCGATAAGCGGTCCGCGGCCGGGTTCAGGATCCGCTTTCAAGGACAAGGCCAACGGAGTAAACGCACACCCCACCGTATGGAGTCTCCTCCGTCAGAATAAACTCGTATACACTCTTGGTCCGCTCATTCGACTATACGAAACGCCGTGTGGCGGGTCGAGTTTGATCTCTCCTGTTCGTAGTCGCCGTCGTCGTCCTCGTTGTTGTTATCATCGTTATTGTTGTGTTTGGTTTCTAATAAAACGCCACCCCACGTATCCTGGGGGAGGGTAAGTGCATGTGCCCAACAGACTGTGGGGCGTCTGGGGTGCAGCGCAAGCGCGCCCCTATTATACACCGTTCACTCGAACTGCATCATCATTCAATTTCACTTTCATTCGTAACGCGGATCGGACCGTGTGTGTGGTGAAAGATTTTTTTGCCGCCCCCATATGTCTTAACCATCCACCATATAAAACAATTGTTGATTGAAGTTCCAGTGACTTTGTGTAAAAGAAAATATGCAAACTACAGCAATTGTATTTAAGACTGAAGGCAAAGAGTTTTTGATCCCTTCAGGGGCGATTGTGTCATCATCAACATCATCACCACCGGCAACATCCACAATGCGGCCACCACCACCACCGCCGCCAAAAATCAAAAACCAAGACAAACTCGAAGAACCATCCAGTTCCATTCCAGATCTCGGTAAGTTGTTGTTATTATTTTGTTATTTTATCATCATATGATCTAACAGTTCTTCAATAACAATTTTTTTTCCCCAATTAAATTGTTCTAAATTTAAACAAGGCAACTTGAGCCGGCTTGGCTCAAGATCATATAATAATCGCCTTGAAAGTTCATCCGCCCTCAGTAATTATAGAAACTGTCGAACTAATTCGACTAATTTAAATACAACTAGATGAAAAATAATAAGAATAAATAGAATACTAAGAACCATTAGGAACATTAGTAAAATTGTTGTCGATATATATATATTTTCGTGCGGTATTTCCCAGGAAAATTCCACATTTCAAGTTCATCCACCCCAATTTCCCGAACACCCTCGAACAAAAGTGAGAATCGACCAAATTCATCGCCACACCACCACCTAGCTATTCTAACAATGTGTTTATAAATGAAAAACTATTTTCAGATATTATCAATAGGAAATTATGATAAGGGGAAAATAACTGTGCTTACGAAAATTTTCTTGTGTGTGTGTTGTGTTTTTTTCTCTCAAAAATATCACAAAAAATCTTATCTGTTATTATTCGTCGATGATAACTGTCGCGATGACAAAATATTAACAGACCTGACCCTGACAATTATTTTTATAACTAGCAAGGACACGATAATCCTTATCTAGTTGAAGGTAAATTTAATTAAACATTCGTTAATAGAACCATTTTTTCTCGGTTGTTATTGTTGTTGTTAATCACACAAATTGGTAAAAGTGGAAAGTTTCATCAGACGAACAATGATTGTTGCCAAAAATGGTATTCTGTAGCATTTTCAAGGTTCGTGTTCCTGTTGACCGAATAGATGAGGTGATGACCGTAAATATGTCAACATGCCACTCTTGATAGATAAAGTCGTTGTAAATAAACGCGAAATTTTATTCCTCGGATTTTTCATGTTGTTATCGTCATGATGATACATGCTTATTATTATTATCATTATTATTATTATTATTATTGTTGTGCCTGATTTAGGCATTAATGAAAATTAGTTTCCGCTTCCTGTTTTCACCATCCATCTATCCATCCCCCGAAATAACTGATTACCATAATTGTTGGATTAATTTATAGGAAATTCCCAAAATTTCCAGAACTACTTATATTTTCAATAGTGATCAGAAAGATCAATAGATATTTTATTATCTAACCTTCAATTGATAATTGATAATAATAGGTAGTAATAAATGGCTAAATGCGTTCAATTTTTTGTATGTGTGTGTGTTGTTCTTGACTAAAGCCATAATCTTGATTGAATCCAATTAAACTGATAAGAGTAATATGAACCAAAAGTTCTAAAATCGGTGACATTGATAAGGAAAAGAATGTACATAATCCGATTTGTAATAAATTGTTATTAACATTTTTAGTTAACCCTTATAACAATTTTGTATTGTTTGTTGCATAATTCGTAATAATAATTTAAAATTTTTTCCTATTAAAAAAAAAATTGAAATTCTATTTTCTTACAAAAATCGTCCTTTTTGGTTTCCGGTTTCTGTTATTGTGGTAATTTTGCATCATCTCCACCTACATCCGTACCCGAAATCTTCCGTCACACAATACACGTATACATAGACATCTTTTCGTTACAATCTTTCTTGTGGGGGTTGTTGTTAATGTGGAATTTTCTTTATCAAAGACGTGTGCGTAGGCGGTTACACACGTGTGTATGACACGTACTACTTGAAGAGGGATATGTTACTACCCTATTTTCAACCATCAACCAGGTGGTAGAGCAAGAAATACCGTTTCCCCACCGGCCGCCCGCCCTTGCAGACACATTCGCCATTATAATGCACTATTTGTTTAATAGAAATCTTGAGGGTGATTCTTAACAGAAATAAATTCCATTACGGTCTGATAGCTACTACCTGGATAGAAGAATATTACAGGGATTTAGAGGGACGATAGAGCTATTTCCGACGAAAAGGAGGGTGGAAATGTGCAATTTTAGATAACAGTTGGTAAAGGGTTGATTGTTTTGTTTGAAAAAGACCATTATAATTTTATACCCTGCAATACGTTGAATATATCTGTACATATATCTAATGTATTTGGATATTATTTTACGTTGATGATCTAATTTTGTTGCCGCATCGGCAGGGCAGCGAACGCGTGCCATTAACCTTGGCCCAGCGTCGTCGATTTTATGGGGTTAAAGGAGGGTTGGTGAGGTGAGGTTCGAGAAAACGAAGGAACCTTGTTCGGATTCTCTTTAGCTGGAAATAAACTGACGGCGCACGCCGTCCATCCAGATTCTTCTTGTCAGATAGGACTTGGTGAGATGGAAATCTAAATAGATGAGGAGGAGGAGGAGGAGGAGAAGATGAACAAAAAGGACAAGAAGAAGAGGAACAAGAACAACAAAATTCAAGGTCTTTGACTGGAGACCGGATCGATGATCGGATCATTAAAGGAGAATCTATGATAACCCAAGGGGTTGGTTTTTATATTACTAGACGACAACGTAGAGGAATATATAGGAGAATAATACAATATCGCCTCCCTTATGTTTTATTGTATTAGAATTGCATCAGATGATTGGGGGTGGTATAAAACGTACAGAATTTAGTCATCCTGCTATAATAATAATTTTATTTATTTGTTTATTTATTTGTTTTATTAACAAAAGGCAACATAGGCAGCTAATTAAGAAATAAATTGCGGAATGTAATAAATATTTCCAGCGTGGTCATAAGAATTTGTGTTTTAATTGCATGTGTGGGTTTGTTGTTGGAATGCACACCACATGTACTCCGTTGGGTCCAGTACGGTGATGTGTCAGACATCCTTGACCCACCCCTTGAATCTATCCCCTCCCGCCCAGTTCCGGCACGTAGGTAATCCACCCCATTTTTTTCTCCCTTCAAATAATTAAAAATCAAGAAAGATAATCTTCCAGACAGACACATGGGGTGAATTTTGTTTGTTTCCTAGTTGTGGATGAATGTTACAGGGTGCGGGCGGGGATTAATTGAAAGTGAAGTGCAGTCGGTTGTAAATAGGTAACTCGGTAGAGTTCAGTGGCATCAGGGCCAGGGCTTATATATCGGTATGGTGGAGGACGAGGGGGATGAGTTTGCCGACACGTCGCCAGGGGGATGGGGGAGAGTTAATGTAACGCGGCAGGTCCCTGACCTCATTTGGCTCCGCCTTGCCTCGCCCCGCGCCGTTACAGCGCACACTTGCATTCCGATTGCATAGGAAACTGAAAAGGGCGATGGTGGTGGTGGTGGCGGTGGTGACGGCGGCGGCGGTAGCAACGGTAGTAGCAGCGGTGGTGGTTCATGTTATTGTACTATACATGTCTCTCACCTCACCCCAATATGTCTGCATCGGATATGTTTACGTCTGGATATGGGTTTTTGGTTTTTGTTTTGTGATAAGTACACCTAAAGGACACTAGTCTACCAAGTTGATAATCGGGGGATGCCTGATACCGGGAATTTTGATAACAATAATCACGTTGAATGATTTTCTACCAAAAATCTACTCTCTGATAGTTGATTATCGTTTTTAATACATGTATGACGTATCATCACTTCTCCTAAGGGATGATTGGAAAGTTTTATCGATATGTGGAGTCAAGGCTGCATTAGTGCACTCTTTGGTGAATAAACTTATGAAGAGAATGACTCATGAATCGGGTTACTGTCTCGCATCGATCCAATGTCGGTGGACTTCACATTGCATTCGTAACAGTGGCGTCTCGTCTATACTGCCATAATGACCAAATAAAATCTGTTTTATATTTATCCATTTAATTTTCCCTTACTTATATTGTTATCTTTTGTTGTTTGAAAAACTTTAATAAGCTTCTGGTGAAATTCGTTTACACAATGGCTAGCCTATAGGATACTACAATAAAACGAAAATTTATGGAGGATTCTTCGTGCCAGGGTCAAAATAAACGATATCTAGAGGGGAAAACCCATCTTGAACTTTTTCGCAAAGATGTGAACGAATTCAGTAAAACAAATACTTCTAAAAATTAACACTTTCACCCATTCTACTATTCTTTATATAAAATTTGGAACAAACGTATGATTACTATTATTATTATCATTGTTAGAACTTTCACCCAAGGCACGTAATGTCTACTCATATTACAGAGTGGTGATTTCCGGGAAAATCCGGGAAATTCCACTGACACTGTGTCCCTGTTTTTGGTTTTCCTCATTCACCCATCTATATACAATTTTTTCTTGGACGGCTTTGCTTTACCTAATCCCATTTGATTGGAAAGTTCGTAATCGTTGGGACTTTCTCTAGAGAATTCGAATTGGATGGCTATCAATTTTTTTGTTATTTCTGCAAACACCCATTTTGTGTATGTATGTACCTACACAGTGCAATAACCGACGTTGCTAGTATATTGCCGCCGTCGCCGCCGCCGTTAAGAGTCGACGGCCGGTGCATAACCGTCTGGATGCCACTAGTGGGGTGTTGTCATGGAGACTGCGACCCGTCGGTTTCGACCCTTAGCGAGCACTGTATGCCGTTGCACCGTCGTCTCCCAATCAATAGAAATAATGTATTAGGGGTTGTTTTTAGAAGAGGGTGCTCCTTTTTTTGAAACTACATGGGGGAGTTTGGAAGAAAATTACGGTAGTCGTCGTCGTCGCCGTCTTGAGAAAGAGGAGGAATTCACCGGTGGTAGTAGTCGTCGACGCTGCCGACGACAACGATAAGGGAGGGTAACTAGAGAGTAAGGGCGTTTGTCTTGTTGCATCCCCCTAAGTATAACGGGGCAGTGATGACGGTGACTGAGAATTTAACGAAGGGCGGCTGAAATAACTATAACAAGAGATTTTAGGTTTAAATACAGAAATAAAAGTGGATACTGTTCGAAATCCAAAACGAGTGCCATACAATTAATTATTATCAAACAATCCCTTTATTATTAAAGAAAAATTATTTTATTTTTGTTGCAAAAATTGCTGTGTATTTCGTAAGATGTTTACAGTTTCGTCCTTATAAATAAAAGGAAATCTATTATTGGTGAAACCTTTATCTAACAGTAAAATGGTTTAAATTGCGCTTGTTAATTTGAGCTTACACGTGCCCTGTTGGCATGGTAACCTTCTAGGAAAGCTCAAACCCTGCACTCAGCTGCAACAATGTTGCACATTAATTTGTCTTTTCATAATAATTTAAGTTGGCCGAACTGAAGTAAAAAAAATTGCATTAAAAACTATAAAAAAGGGTATTAAGCTCTTAAATCTGTAAAAAGTCACATTAAAAATGAATGGTTTCCTTAAATGAAAGATTAAAGGTGAAAATCATCCTGTTTTGATTCAAATTAAATTCGGGGAGAATTTTCCCCGTATTTCACTAGAAAGTGCTGCCATCAAACAGTAAAATCCCGAACTAGTTCCAGTACATGCGCCCTTTTAACCTCACCAGTTTTCCAATCGATGTAGCTTGCACTTGGCCTTCAAAAGTCGCGGGGATTCAACCACGTAGTCGGCTGAGGATTTTCACCCCAATTTTCCCGGGGAAAATCAGCCGCGTCAAATAATTCTCCCTTTTGCTCGGTTTGTTGTTTTTTTCCTCCTGCTTTTTTCTTCTCACCACTTCCCACACATAATCTAACAGCTTAAAAACGCCTTGAAAATATTTTCGTCTTTTATAAATTTTTTTTCTTTTCAATTCAACTTATGGGAAATGGAATCCAATTGATTACAAGATAATGTCTTATATAGAAGAAAGAAGAAAGCGAAACATGTAATTGTTATCGCTTTCTTCGTTTCGAAAAAAATCGAAAGTGGTGTTGAAGTGGACGGCGAGTAGTGATGTGATGAGTTTCAATTTTATATAAGAGGTTTTCGGTGTTGGATTGTGGGGCAGTTGTACCATGTACCATAATGGGAAAGTGGAAGTAGGAGAGATTGTTTTCGCTTTTTTCCATTCTGTGAAAATCCAAATTACGATTTCTTTTTAAAGAGAAATACTTTACACATAGAGTAAAGTATTATAATAACAGAATTGGTGTCGACGACCTCAGGTGTTCAATAGAAATCTTATTAATTCATTATTTTTCACTGTCACTTTTATCTGGGATGTGATCGTATTTAAAATGTTGCCATCTTTTTCTGACTAATTACAATTTCGAGTCATTCGTTCTTTTTCTGGCCTTTTGAGTAGATTACATCGGCCTAGTTTCAAAGCTGCGAGTTCAAGAAACTCTAACCGGGTCCGAGGTAAAACTATGACGTTTAACTTTCTCATGGACACGGCGAACCTTCTAAGGCATTTCCCAATTGAAATTGAAACCGTTCGGGGAACAGTATGAATGCGACCATCATGTTTGACAAAAATTTTGCAAAAACCAAGAGCCTCATAATAAGTCTCAGAACTAGAGTTGGTTAATTCAACATTATTTGCACTTGTTTAGCTCATTTATGGCAATAAACAAGCTTCCAACGGAGACCTTGAGTTGATAAAAATTATTATTTGATAAAGGAGGAGAGGCACGTTTTATTAAGTGAGAGCTGCTGCTATATAGATCTGAGTGGTGCAGGTCGACGACCGCAAACGATCTAACCTCAAAAATTGAGGTCGCCGTATTTTTGTAATAAAAGGCTAACATGGTGAACGAACAACACATATTCACAACTGACACACATGCAGAACACTGAACTATGCTCTCGCTATGAGGACCGATTTTTCCAATTGAAATCAAACGTGTCAGTGTGTGTGTGTGTGTTTAGGAGAAATTTTTTTTTTAAATAACAAGTCATCAAAATTTTAATGACGTCATTAGATTAAACAAAAAAAATTGAATATTAATAGATAATTAATACACAAATGACAATCAGCTGGTTTTAATGACAACAATACAATTTAGGACAATCAAGTTCGAGATAGTAGGTACACATAATTGCAGATTTCATAATCATTACCGAAAATTTGCAAACACACAGTTTGTGAAGGTTGTTCCTAGTTTTCTACAAGAAGTTTTCGTCCTTGTAGAAATTTCGAAAACTTACAACAAATATGACAATGTGAAGTTACCTTAAGGCAATTTGTGTGGTGTAATACGAATAACTACAAAAGTAGTTATTATTTGCGCCAACGCTATCAAAAAGGCTAACAATTATTGTAATATAAACCACTGGTGCTCTTTTAAAAAGGGGTCGAAAAATTGGTAGGAAATTCATGTGACTTGACCTGACTTGAAAAATCAAATTTTGGCCACTGAAACTGTGAAGCTTATGGAACTCAAGTTTCAGGACTTCCGGCTCAAAGGCGGCCCCCTAGTGCTTCAATTAGAAATAAGCAATATATTCTTACGTTTTTTTGTAGTGTATATCACTTAGGGGGTTTCTCAAAGAACAGCGTTGCTAACAATGTAAAAATCAGTATAACTTTCCCGCCACGTGACTTGACTTGACTTCGTTCGCTTGTGGATTCTTGCTAGTGAAAAATCGAATTTTGCCTACTGAACCTGTGAAGTTTATGCGACTCAAGTTGCAGGCCTTCCGGTTCAAAGGCTCCCTTGTTCTTCAATTAAAAATAAGCAATGTATTCTTACGTTGTTTGTGGTGGATGTCACTGAGGGGGTCCCTTAAAGAACAGGGCTTCTAGCAATGTAAAAATCAGTATTCTTCAGAAAGAGCAGACCAAAGAGCTACAATTTTCTCTTGAATTTCGTTATGTTTTTCGGTATTTTGTTGCTCTTTCCAACTGTGTAGGAATTGATTGTGAGAAAAATTTAAATAATAATAGTAATAATAATAAGTTAGAAACCTAAATCACAGATAAATAAATACAGATTTCAATTAAATATAAAATTGTAGTGAAAGTGAACGAGCATTGGCCTAAGAAGTAGACCACAACAATGAAAGAAATTCATTTTGAATGAGAAAGAGAGAGTGACTGACTGTATCAAGTAATTTCACATTTTGTTGTCGTTGTTGTTTTTTTTTTTGTTTTACTGTGTCTTTCCCAAAAATTTTCTAGGCTAAAATAATGAAAGTTCTAACAATTTAGTAGAAATCATCAGAAATGATAATACAGGTTGGAAATTAGTGAAAATTTTGAAAGTTCCATTGCAACAATAAAGTTGAAAAAAAGAGTTGGTAATGATAAAGAAGAGTTTACAATTTTCCTAGATTTCTATGCAATTTGCGAGGCTTCTATAATCGATGCCAGTGTTGGGGTAGTCCCATTTCACATATATTAGCCTCCCCTGAGCGTGCTCTATTTTCGTATCTGTGTATGGTACCATAATGGGTAAAATTTGTCAATTATCGGAATATGTCTAATACCTACTATATAATTCCCCATCAGCTGGTATGTTGTGTTGTTTGTTGGGTCATGAGAGTGTGTTGGAGAGTGCGCTGACCGACGACGAAACGGCGTCGTGTCGAGCGAAATCAGTTAGTGGGTCAACCAGCAAGAAGCCCCACACACTAACACAACCAGTAGAGTATAACGCGCGCGAATACTCTCGCTGTCAGTTCGGTTGCGCCAACTCACTATATCGCATTATAGGTATACTTTTTGGGTGGCAATATTATTATTGATATAAAAATTTGTTCCTGTTAATCAACAAGATAATGCCAGTATCTTGTAAAGACTGACATTAAAATCTAATTATCACAGTGGTATTTTTTTTGATAAAATCGAAACAAAATGACGGTGAATGAGTATAAAGAGACGGCATGTGCAACAGCGGGCCATGAAGATGAGCTCGAGGTAGAACCAGTCCTACAGGCGCAACCCCTTCAACAGCAAGATAGTGAAAATCTCCTAGGGCGAGTTTTAGCAGGTATGATGATCACTCCATAATTGTCTAAAAAACTGTACCTATGATACTTATTTTTTTTTTGTAACTAACCTATCCAAATTGCTTTTAATTATAGTCATGTGTTATACAAAAAAAAAATTATTGTATCAGCGCCAAGTTGGCCAAAAGTCGTTTTTAAAACCAATCACCATCAGCATAGGTCACTTCTTGATAATCTCTTTAACGGGAGCGTCTTTTTCTTTTTTTGAAACATATTTCGTTTTCACTTTTAATAGTCAAGTATCTGGGGCAATAGGTACCTGTTTAGAGGCTAGTTCGTTCACCCTCGGCCTTCCTCGACTCACACTATCTCTATCCAACTGAATCATTCTATTTTTGTCTTATACATACATACATATTCACACACACACTCACTTTTAATACTACAAACAGCCTGAGGTTTAAAGATCCGTGTCAGCGATGTCTAGCCTCTTAACAAGGGTCTCCTACTATTACAACTTGAATGTGTATTATTGGTATACAGTAGTGTGTAATGTAATGTATAAGTTTTTCTCTCTCTCCCTCTCTATAACGTGGGTATTATATCGAGGCCGATTGTAACCTAGTTGAGAGGCTATATAACATAGTTCGTTCACCTCAACTCGACGTCGCTGGCTTGAATCTGGGGCAAGATGAAATTAAAACTAGAGGTTGAATGCGAAAACAGCACATGTGCGCCTAGGTTTAACCAATCCAACTTGGCCATACCCCTCCCGCGCTTACCAACTCCCCCCTCCTCCATCGAAAAAACCGTCATGTTCCAAACCAATCGGTTACGATGTAACCTCGAACAAAACATGAGTTCAACGACTTTTACGATTTGCTAAATAGGTTACCTGAACCGCACAATATAAAAATATAAACCGAAAACTACTCTCCTCCACACAGAAAACACAAAATCAATTGATGCAATATCTTAGATTTGGCAATTATAGCTTTTCGTGTGTAGGATTTTTGCTACAAGTTGGAGAAAAAACGACAAACGTTGGGAATCAAATAAAAATCTTGATGGAAAGTGAAATTTCTTGAAAGGGGACCGGTTATACATTGAATGAAAGCAATTTCTTTGCTTGTTATTTCTAATCAACTTTCTTTTTCGTTTAGGATTTTTTCACGCAAATCGATTAAAATCCACATACGTGTGTTCGGTGTATGCGTTTGTAGAAAGAAAATCGAAACTACTAGAATTATAATTACGTAAAACCAGAGGCATTCTCATTCATTGTTTGTCTAATATGTATAATGAACTAAAAAAAAATTGGCTCTATTTAAAAGAAAAATTTTTGCAAATTAGCTACTTCACTGATAAGACGCGAATTCTTATCAGAAGAGTTAAGTGTGCCGAAATTAGGTAAAGCAGTTTGTAGGGCATTGAAACAGTAGAACCTTACAACTATAGGTTTTTGACCTCTTTGTCTCTCTCTCGCTCTTTCGCTCTTTTATTTGTCGGTTTATTTCGAGAAATCTCTTTTAAATAAGTCAATTGTTGTCAACCAAACCAAGTAAATGTCAGGGGAAAATTCCGATTCATCTCTCTCTCCAGCATTTATGTGGCCACATTACTATTTTCAGTTGTCGTCGATGTAATAGAGAAGGCTCCCTTACAATTGAATCAATTCTGGCAATTTATTTTCGACAAGTCTCTTTCCAACAAATTGTCCCATTGAGCTACCATACTACACTAATAGAACGATTGTTTCAAATTTTTCTAGATCATATAATTCATAATTCACGTCAAATGATAGAGAGATAATAAGTTATATATTGTTGTTGTTGTGATTGAATTATGTCCGATTTTTCACCAATTTAGTTCAAGTGAAATGAATCTATTCTTTGTCGTTTTTGGTTCTATCTCTACGTCGTCGGTCGGTCGTCATCGTCATCATCGTCATTTTGGTGGCGCGACCTCAAAAACTATGGAGGAGCCAATGTCCTAGCCTCATCGACAGGCGCACATTGACCTCGATATTAAAAGCGCTCTCTCTTTCTCTCTGTTTTGAAGGAACATTCGCAAGCAGTATACAGATATTACTGTCGTTTTGATACCCCCGATAGGAGACTAGAAATTGAACGACCCCGAGTGGTATGGGATCAACGAACTAGCCTCTATACCGTGCCGTCTATGACCTGAATTTTATCCAACTCATAATATAATATCTCTCTATCACTGTCTGTTCTATCTTTGTCGTTTCTTTTCAATTTGAGTTTGTATATGTATAGTATGTGGATGTATGTGTGATGGGATACCCTTTATACGAGACTATTTTGGCCCACATTCTGAAAGTCTCTTTTCAGTCAAGGTGAATGACCATAATATCAAATTTCAACCCTCGGAGATTTATCCCATTTTTTGCCTCCTCTCTACATTTTAAATCAAACAATTAATGGTTAAATAAAAACGAAACAAGTGAAAGTCAACCATCATCATCATCATCACCATCATGGTATGATGGAAGAAGTCTTTTTCTTTTCTTTTTTAGTCTCTTTAATGGTTGGCAGGGTGAAAGTGACAGTTGTGTTGGAATTTTCTCTCTATGGGCTCACTCTCACTATCAGCTTGACTGGCTGCATTCTGGACGGTGCATCGGCCTTGTCGTCACAACTTGCATAACATCCTCGAAAAATTATTATTGAAATTTTTCTAGTTTCTAATTTACACAGAAACAAAAACTCTCATTGTCTCTCATTGTTTCAATATAGATATTTTTAGTCAACTAACAAGGGTGTTGTTTTCATAAGGGTAGTTTAAAATTACTTCATCTATTCTATCTCTGTTCAACTGTACCATATATGTATTGTTGTTGTTGTTGTTTTTGTGTTCGCCCCCATTAATTTCCCTTCTTCTATATACATATATAAATATAGTAGAGAGGTGTAATGTTTAGGCCGACGAACTGTAAAGGGGGTGGCCTCGAAGGACGACGGGTCATTCACACTACGTTCACACCGAGGTCACAATTATAATATGGGTCGTTTGAGTTTTTAATTTTTTTTTTTTAAATTATGCAATTGCATTTAGAATTATTGGAAGCCTTGTGGCAATTAATAATAATAATACTAATAATAATAAACAATAATGTAGAAAATTTAACAAGAAAACGAAAACAGTTTTTTCGTTGCAAATTTTTCTTTTTTTGGAAAATTATATAATGTTTGTCGAGTGTCAATTGGCAGATTTTGACAAGATTTCAACATTTCAGTTAATTATATTGCCGAAGTCTATAATTAACACTACCTGAATCCTATCTCGATTCTATTTATTTATTTTATTTATTTGTGTGTAATTGGAAGAACTTTAAAGAATGAATAGTTGTTTATTTTTATGACACAAGTATTACTAAATTCTTATTATTATTAGAAAATACAGTGACAAATATAGAGGAGATGGCCAATCCGTCCCTGTGTTTGCATTATTGTATGATGTAACGAATCGAGAGTGCGGCCCAGTTATTATAAATACAGGTCTATGACCGTTATAGCGGTCAAGACTTGTCAACTTATTATTACAGTGAAGAATAAAAAAATAACACACCAAAAAAACAAGAAAAGACCTTACCAGTATATAGGTACTATTAGTCAAAATTGTTTAAAATTAATAGATAAACTAACAAAAGGTTCTTATTTTAATCAATCGCTAACCTAAATTTCGTCACCGATTCCCAACGTTTGTCGTTAATTAAACCAAATACAGTCAGATCATTCACCTTTTTAATATTAGATATTACTCAATATTTGTATCTGATCTGTATATATCTTTGATTTTAAGTAAAAATATTTGAAATATGGAGAAATTTACTTGAATGCAAAAGTAAAATTTAGCAATAATAATATCAATAAGTGAGTGGCATAGAAATAAAATACAACACTTATTAGGTCGATATTTTATATAAATATCTGTTATATTTATTCATTAGGTAGTATATAAAGTATATACCTACTACATATACTGTAGTAGTTAACAACCGGTCATTGACCAAATCAATGAAAGTGGGACAAGAGGCCTTGAGCCGGGCCTGGATATTTACCAGATTACTAGTAGGAGACGCCAATTTAAATCTTAAAGCAAGAATTAATAATTTGAGAACAACAAAAAAACAACAACAACAACAACAACGTAAGAGAAAGCGCTACAAGGCAAAAATGAAAGTGGATTCAGCCTATGTTTGATGCGGTAACAATTTTACTCTTTCTATTTTAACATTATTATAGTTATTATTATTATTATTATTATTAAAAGATTGATAATAATAATTCGATTAAGCGTATCTGAAATTGGCATACAAGTAAACCAAAATAAATACAAGATGACGTAAATCATTATACCTATTGATGGGTTTAGTTAGCGTTACAATATTGGTAAAATCACGTGGTCACGTTGGGTAAACCAATGGTCCACGAGATGATTATATCCTATTTGGCCTTAATATAGATATTTATGTGTGATTATGACGTCAGTGTAACAGAAATTCCTAGAAATTTTTTGAAAAGTTTCCAAGACGACGAAATTCACCCGGCGCCTCCACCAAATTTCCATTCTAGAGACAAATCGCAATTTGTAATTTCTATGAAAAATACAACAAAAAATAAAACTGTTTTGTTTTATTTTTCCTAAGTATTTTGCTAGTTACCAGTAATGACGGTAATGATAGACAGATAAGCGATGTCTTTGACACAATTCCAGGTCAATGCTCCCCCCCGAAAAATTATTAATAACCGACGACTCGTCTAGATAATCGATAAGACTTAATGATAACGACAATATGTTTTTTTTTCTGTTTTAATTATTATTTTGTATTATTTTATCCGTGGTTTTGTTGATATACAGTTGGTGAGAGAGATCGGTTTCGAGCAAAAGAAAAAAGTGCCTTTTTTAATACACACGTGGTAACATTCCACAGGTGTAATATACGCGTGTATGTATACATATATGTAGTATATACGAAAAATGGTAGATGTGTGTGTGGGAGTGTAGGTATATGTATGTATATTATCAAACTGGATAGAATCCTAGGGGTTGCGCACGTTCAAAACGCCTACACATATATCAACGGATACAACAACCCCAGAACGAACGCCGGCACCGTTTCAGTCCTTTAAGGATCATAACCGTGTCCAAATCGACCATTCATAATTAACCGATTCTATTCATTTGTGTCAATTAAACAAAAGTGAGTTTTTAACGAAAATGGTGGGAAATATACCTGAAATTCGAATTTATGAACCAGGTTAGAATTTTACCATTTTTTTCCTGTAATTATTATTATTATTATTATTATTGTTATTGATAGAAAAAAATCATTGATCCCATCAATTGCTGTATTGTTTATTTTAGATTAACCATCAATAATAATAATAATAATAATGACAATGATAATAGTTCAAAAAAAAGTACTCGAGATTGTTTTCAGTTGGTTTGCTTTATTATCGGTCATTAGCACGTGCGATGTGACCGTGACACTGATGTGGTGTACAAAATTGGCGGGGAGTTATGGTATTTCCCCCACAGTTTCGCTATAGCGACATCTTGTGATTGCTGTTAATAAACTGAAAGTATAATGATTCTACCGATAGATGGCGAATTATCGTGCCAATGAACTAATCTAATTTGGGCCACGCACAAAATTTATTTTTAACACAACTACTATCTAATAACAATAATCACTTCGGTTAGGGAATGATGGAAAGGTTAAGGGGGTGGAAGGGGGAAAAACTTTCTTTTTTTTATACTAATTATGGTAAATTTGTTAATAATTATTAGTAGATTATGTTGGGGGGTTCCCAGGTCATTGTTCGTTGTTCTCTTTATTTTTTCTTTTCTGGCCTAAACTACTAGGTTCTAGGTATATTTATTCATTCGATAACAATTAATATCGATCGAAGGAACAAACACATACACATATACACAATATATACCTATATATACAATTTGCGGATGTTATTGAACCCTGTGGCCGTGGCTTGGAATATTGTCTATATGTATATGTATATGTATGTATATAATGTGTTAAAACGGTTACATTTTCAGATGACATATTACTGTTTAATGTTGTTGGAACTATAAAGGGGTCAACAGAGGTTCGTAACCGCGAATGGGGTCAAAACTCGCGGTATTCCAAGTGTGAGTAACCTCGATTGTAGAGTGGCAAACATCTCGCAGTTTTATTATTATTTTTATTATTATTGATAAATGGGGAACAGTGATAACACTAACAACAATAACATCCCTTACAATAATAGAAGACTGATAACTTGTGTTTCATATTTGTACCGACTTACTGTTACTAGAAGGGCATAAAAGAAAAGACAACGACTTTTTACAAAGAAAAACGAAATTTACTATTATTCCTGTTCCTCAATAATACAGTAGAAGTAATTAAGATTGGGTTGGGCCTTGTAAAAGGTCGATTAACTCTTGCCACCTTATTGTGGTTTTGTCGCACCAATATCCCTCTCTTATACTTATACATACTTTAAATGGCTAAATATATATTACACATAGTATAGAAAAAGATGACGAAGTCAATGTTGTGCAAGCTTGTCGACCTTGCCTTAACTAATAACCCTCAGGGGCCCTAATTCCATTTCACCATCCATCATTTTCGTCAAGTCAATCGCATACCCAAAATAATATATGACCACACACACACCATCACAGTGAAACCAGATTGAATAACAAACAACCTTCTCATAACATAAATCAAGTGTGGATAGAAAGAGTGAAGATAGGAGAGGGTCAGGGAGGGAAAAAGGGTTGCAAAATTGTCCTGAACTAATCTGTAAACAAGGTCATTTTGCAATAATTCCAAATTTTTTTCTTATTATTATTATTATTATTATTATTATTATTATTATTATTAGTATTATTATTTCAAATGAAGGCGAATTTTATCTTTTGTTAGAAGAACACGCACGAAGAGCGGTCAATAAACTAGCGGTTATTGAGATGATGATGGAGATGATGATGGTGATGATGATGACCTCTTCTTATAGGTCACTATTGTTATCGTTTTACCCCAAATTCGATAAAATCGTATATTTTTTGAGGCGTTTCTTCGAAATACTCTAGTTATAAGGAAATGGAACTCAATGAATTCTTCATTAATCAAATCGATGATTTAGTTCAGAAATTGAAAAGAAAAAGAATCTTCTAAGGTAAAGAATTGATAACAAAATAAAAACACGAGTGAATACTAAAAACACACAAAAAAAGTATCAATAGGTCAATAAAAATTCAAAAGATAACCTTAAATATAGTTATGACATACATATTTATTAATTTATTATAATTTTCAATGAATAAAACAAAGCTAGAGATAGACACATTGAAGAAACCTCGAAATTTTTCATATCAAGGGTTGTTGATATCTATTAGAAGGCAACGACTTGCGTTCACCCATTTGACCACAATGGTATTTTATTTTCCTTTACAATTAATAGAATTCGGCTATTGTGTTTCAATTTCAAGAAATTGAACCGTCTATTGTTCAAAATTTACAATAAAAGTGAAAATTGTTATTAGTTAGAAATCTAAAATATATTTTTATTTATTATTATTATTCGACGATTTTTTTGTTATGATGTTGGAGCGTCGCGACGTGACAATTAGCGAAAGGTATTATTATAATGTCGTTGCATCGGTGCAGTTGTACGATAATTGAGTAATAAAACAAAACACAAAAAAAAGTTAGTGGCGTCAAGCTGAGTGGGTTAGTGACCCGCAAAGGGGGCACTGGCACTGCTCAATTGCCACGCGCACATTACGCAACTTGCTCTCGTTGGTTTTTACTTGTATTTGTGTGTATGTATACCTAATACCTCCTATGTGTGTAGTAATAATGGATACGTGTTGTACGACGCTCCCATTTGCATACGGTACCTATGAATAGACGTCGACTAGTCGCCTTATAATCCAAATGGTCAATGCACTTGAAGGGTTAACAGGTTATTCTAAGAGATAGGCTATTGAACTGACGATAATCGCATGGTAGTGGAGATGGTGGTGGTGGTGGTGGTGGTGGTGGTAGTGGTAGCAGAAGAGTCAAGCAGTCCAGTCGCGTATACCTTTTTAATTTTTCTTATTGGGAGCAATGCATTTTGACTGACAATTTTTGCAATCTGATGGTATACACGCACACATATACACCTATACACGTTTTTGCTACAAAAGGTGCATCTTTGGCATAAACTCACACATATATAGGTATACGCATACGAACACAGTGATGGGTTCATCGTTCGCTAGGTCGTTGCATCCAACATATATACTTTAATACTTTACTCGCACAATGGCGGTGTAGATCGCGCCAGATTGCCACTGGAGGTAAACCTAACGGTGATCGAGTTCGATGGTCGCAACGCCGCCGCAAACGGCCGGTGTTGGCGTCGGCCTAGTGCATTTACCCCTAGCAGATGGCAGAGAGACTCTAAGACGCGGCGACGATTAGGAGCACTGGGCCATACAGGCAACATTATCCATACATACTTGCCATTTATCTTATCATCTCGTCTCATATTGGTAATAATTCTATGGAAATTTCTTCTAAAACGACCACCATCATCATCGAAAGTTCCAATCTAGATCAGAATTGTTATTGTTGTTAATTTAGAAATTTCGGACAAAAATTACTGTTCCGTACGACCTGATTTCGTAAATTCCATTTTTTTTCTTCTTCTGATAAACAACTCTCGATAACATTTTAAAATTTAAACTCTTCTAGAAGGTTCCTGAACCTTGTTGGCAAAAGTAGATTACAAATAAAACAGTCTTCCAATCAGGCAGGATAAAATTGTTGCAATAATCAGAGTCCCGTAACATTCTCAGAATATGTCAGTGTTCAAGAGAACTTCCTCTTCTATTTTTACGGTGGGGAGTATTGGGGAGGTCATTGCTTTGTGTATTTGGAATGTTTTATATGTAACCAGATGACTCAACAAGATTACGCGATTGGAATTTTTGTAAATAATAATGATAATAAGATTAATAAACAGCAATAGCCACTATAATAATGTTGTCAACTGTTAGAAAAAAAGAATCTAGCAGCAGCCCTGAAACTCTATAGGGGGTGGGTGAGATCTTCTTGGAAATTGTTGGTTTGGGTGCAATAATCACTAAACGACCTTCCACTATTGTCCACAAATGGTTTTATGAGGTCCCAACATAATAATGACCCATAGAACCACTGTCGCAAATCATCCATAGTTACAGTGGTGGCCCTTGGAACGAATCATCTAATTAGATACTGGGTTCTTGGTTTCTGGAAAACCTTGACACTTCTTGATTTTTTTTCTCTCTCTTTGTTAAACAAGCCAGTCAAAAAAGAAGTGTCTCTTTAAAATTCATGCTCCATGATACTTATTTGCATTTATTATATGTAGACAATTATTTGAAAATTACGCTAGTTGTCGGGTTTTTCTATCGCGTTTTGTACATTTATCTGTGACATTTCTCTAGAATTGCCCAGATGGGGGTTAATTGTATAGTATGAAGCGTAACAATGTTGGTAATAAAATTTGTATAATTTTATGCCACCATATTTTACCAAGAACGATACGTCACAGTATTTCTTGTTCTCTTCGGAAGTCAATAACCCGACCATCAATGTCATAACCGCCTACATCTTTAGAACTTGCTGGCTTTTTTTCTTGATTCATTAAAATTGTGCATTTTGTATCAAGACTATCATCCGTTCTTCGCCTCATTTGGACTTTCGTAAGTACCCACCCCTATTGTTATTATTTTATTTTAAAATGTAGCAAATGTAAAATACTTACCTATTATCATTTTACCTTGTTTCTAACATATTTTTAATGAATCTTGAGCATTTTGCTAGATACAGAATTACCATGACGAAGCTCCTTTAAGTTTTCTATATCAAACAAAAGTAAATTAGTTATCAAGAGTTTTTAGGTCATTAGCCTAACTGTCGGGCACAACAAACACGATATTGGACATTTGCCTAAAAATCGGGCTTTAAATCAGCAAACATCCAAAAAAAATTTTGTTATTGTCCAGCGATTAACTAGGGAAGTCCAAATGAGGTCGGAGCACCCTCTAGTTTCTATAAATAAATAGTAAACAAAACAAAATAACAAATAGCTGAAGAACACTTATTTAGTCTGTTTTTTGTGGTTGTTGTTGTTGTTATGGTTGTGGTTGTTATGCCCATTCAATGGAATTCGCCTTTGTCTGTCCTCTGGAGTCCGTCTCGGTAGGTCCTTGGCGGAAGATTCTGATGAAGTCGTCGTCATCATCACCATCACCATCATCATCATCATCATGGTGGTTCTCCTCTTCTACCACCTCATCCAGGTGATAGATCGCTCTCATTCTCTACCATACAGTCTCCTGTTTGTTGGGCACTGCAAACTTGTCCGAGTTCAATGTCAGTCAGTGGCGCTTTTTTCCTGGGTCGCCGACTGACCGTGGCCCCTTGTTGTTATATATGAGTATCTGCGATCTAATGATGACTCCAATCTAAACCAAGACCAATGTGGGCCATTTACTCAGTTCTGGTTATTGTTGTTGATGTTGTGGTTACTGGTTGCGTCTTTGTTGTTTTTCTATATTTAGCCAAATTATTGACTCGCTTTTCTCCCACCCCCCCTGTTATTCTCTTATTGTGTTAAATGAAGTTTTCCGGCCGTGACGGCTAACAACTCACTTTTCGCCATGATGGTGTTTCTGTACCAGTGGGGTAAGTGACTCTGGATGACCTCAGAAAGGCGCGAATGTTCTCGAATCGCGTCGCGCGAACGTTATATTATCCAAGCTAGGTCACTGGCCCGGAGCAACCTTTTTCAGAAAACTTTATAGAACAATTTTGTTTTGGTACTGCATGATAATGAAGAATTTGAATTTCCTTTACTTTGGACGAAAAAAAAAAATAATCACCAAACAAGAAAAGACAAAGAATACAAAAAAGCAAAATCAATTCTGCATGTAGTTATCTGTGGAGGACGGAAGTATTTTTACTTCGGACAAAATTTATTCTAAACAGTCGGTTGATACTTCCTTTTTTAGACACGAAAATGTCGTCATCAATACAAAATGCGATTCTCGACATTAACACCGGCCCGATAATCAAAAAACATTGGTATAAGGTTGTTAGCACCAAAAAGGACCTTGAATAGTCGATTACATTTGGTCATTTTGTAGCCAAGGCTGTGTGGCAATGGAGGCTATGCACCCTGATGTAGTTTAGTGACCCGCTCCCACTCTCTCTCTCTCTCTGTCTTCCCTATTACAATCGTTGGGTCCCAACGCGACACGGACTCTTCAAGAATATAAAATTGCAAACAACCCCTTCTTCAAATCATAAAAATTTACAACAAGAATCTGGCTCAGATATTCCGACTTCATGATAATAATAATAATAATAATAATATCAGGGTGGAGGCAATTAACTTTCACTAGAATGTTTTGAAGTTGTAAAAATTTATTGATACTTTTATTGGTTTATGAATTTTTACTTTCAACAAATATTCTATTTGGATGCACTTACCGACACACCGACAAAACTAACGACCATCATCATTTTTGATAAAAATTTGAAAAATGAAAGGAAAATAGGTCGAAGAGTTTTTAAAAATTCCAAGTCCAAGGGTAGATTTAACATTCTTTTAGAATGATTCTTATTAAAAAAAAAATTATTAAAATGGATGATTCTGACGAACGTTAGTTACATAAGGTATCGTCTGTATAATGATAATAATGAAGTAAAATTTATTGTAATTCAAGTCGAAATTTAAATTTCAATTACTCATGTGTGCGGTATTGAATGATTCTGTAGACGGATATATTTTTTTTTTCGAAACAATTATTCAACGGTCAAACGGCATGCCAGTCACAAAAAATTTTCCCTTTATCGTAACTGATTTCAATACATTTTTAAAACAATATGAAATTAATTAATTTTTTATGTTTTTTTTAGCTGCTTTCTTATATAACAGGAGGTTCAAGTTTATAAATTATTATCGATTGACATTTAAAACGCTGGGGTTTCGTCTATTTCGAGGGTTGTCCGGCATTCTAACAGCGAGTTTTTTGCAAACTCGATTTATAAATAGAGAGAAATCAATATCGGGGTTATAGTTTCAGTTGGGCTAGGTTATTATCGTGTTCGTGTTTCTGGCCAGCGCTAGAGAGATCTAATGTGCCGTTGTCGACGTCGTCGTCGTCGATGATAGCGTCTTAAATGTCTTCCGGGCGCCGCCCTATTAGCACGGCCACCGAATTCCAAGTGAAAGGATTTCATCTCTCTGCGTGTCGGTTTCGATGGAAAAGAGTCTCGCACTCACTCTCGCGCAATGTTCGATGAGTGCGCGGCGGCCTTGGCCGCTGTGCTGCACGCTTGTCTGGGTAATTCAGTCAAGGTTCAGGCCGTTGAACTTCCTTCCTCGACCGTGAGCACAATCCTCCCCACTACCATCATCATTCTAGCTAACTTAATGTAGGCGTGGCTAAATATCACATTCAACCAATCACGAACATGTATTCATCATTCTCATTGGTTGTTGTTGTTGGCATTGTTGTCAGTGACCTCCAAGTTGGAAAATGCGATGAACCCACAAGTTCGCCAAAACGTCCGTTCCCCCTATGTTGCTTCTTGGTCGAGAATCGCCCGCTGCCCTTCAGGTAGAATTCAACGGCCGGTATTTTACTATACACTGGCAAGTCGACGGGCCCAGTTGCTGTCGGGACTTTCACTCTCGCCAGTTCTTCCGCGGAGCTTGATATAGATGCACCTAGTTGACGGTTTCTACCATCAAAGTGTTATTTTGTTCTTGATTAATACAATCAACAAAAATTAAATTAAACTGGTTGATGTGAATGTTTACAGTTTTTAGTGAAATTTGTTGTGTGATTATTTTTATACAATGATTCTATCACCGGATAGTACAGGACATACGGCATTACCGCCACCACCTTTACCAGAATCTCCAACAACAACAACAACAAATATGACAGATTTGTCATCAATGGCCAATCATCGTGAGCCTGCCCTAAATTTAGGTACAAATAATTCGATCGACAACTCTTAAATTAATCCGCCCATTCTCACCTTACTTTCTCCGCTTTTACGTAACCCAGTCGAGAGAGAAAGTCGTCTTCTGGTTTGCTTTCTTTTAACTATCATCCAGTCAACAACACACATAATCTTATCAATTTCACTCAATTTTCCATTGTGTTTTTTTTTAACAATTGAACTAAATAATTTTTTTTTGTTTCAGAATTTGATGGCACCACAGTATTATGCAGAGTATGTGGTGATAAAGCTTCAGGATTCCATTATGGTGTCCATTCCTGTGAGGGATGCAAGGTAAGGCAAAAAAAAAATAAATCATAAAATCATGAAACGGAAAAAGGACTCTATCCCTTTCAATATATATTGTAAAAAAAACGAATAATGATAAAATTGCCCTTGATTGTATAAAACTAGGAAACGGCCTCGCCATCTGCGATTTTGATTGCCACCAGGAAATTCGGTCCATTTTTAGTGTGTGGGACCTTTTGTCTTTTGTTTCGCGGTTTATACCTGGAGTTTTTGTGGCGCAAAAAAGAAGGTTGAAGGTCGGTTGTTGGTAATGTCAATGTCCGGTGCACGCGCGCGGAGGCGGAGGGGACGGATCGACCTTCAGCGACACAACACAAACACACATTTAATAACAACATAAATGTTTTGTTCAGGTTTTTTTTTTCAATATATCGATCTATATAAAAATGGGGAGGAAAAAAATCAATAATCAAGGTTTTGACCTCGGATTAAATTGGCCGGTGATTGCAGTTCAATTATCAGAAACAATCAAGAGTTAAAAAGTAAAAGTCTATGATTTCGTTTTTTTTCTCTCTTTTCTTTCTTTATGTGTTTGTAAATATGTTGTAATCACTGGAGGGCTCTCCTTCTATAACTATACCTGGAGGCCATCTGGTCGATCATGTTTGGTTGTGTGTGCATGTGTGTATGTGTGTGGTGTGATGATGTGTATTTTCTTCCGCCGTTGCCTCGCCCGCGGCCAAGTTTGATGAACTCAAGTTGACAGTTCAAGGACGATTTCCGTACCTGGCATTTAACCCGCTCCATTCAACACCTGCGCTTTTACTTTCTTCGATTGGCAACCACCCCCTCCATCTAAAAATAACCCCAAATATCTATAGAACAACACAAAATAACGACAAAAAAATCTAGTAGGCGGCGGCTACCAGCTGCTGCAAAAATATTTAATTTGACCCTTTTTTAAAACCCTTTTATTTTTTTTTCGCTCCTCCCGACCCTTCCAATATCTTCAACAAACCTTGCCGATTTCTTTTGATAAGATTTCTTCTTTGTGGAATTCTTCACAAAAGGGTTCTTCCGCCCAATTTTTTTTGCTACCCCCCGAATTCGATTTTTTTTGCTTGAAAACATCCTGAAGGGGTTGTGAAATTTTGATTGAATACTATCGAAAGATTAAATTTCAAATTTAATTGGAAAATATACCAAAAAAATAAAATAAAATAGTGTTCGAGATTGTTGTTTTTAGGATTGTTGTAGATGATGATGGGCCCCGGTGAACGACCGGTAGGATATCGCGCTCTCTTATACTGGCGGTATTTATTTCGCCATCATTCTCTTCTTTTTAACGGTAAATACCTCAAGCCAGCACATTGCACTTCTACCAAGAGGTTAGCCAGGGGACAATGGTCTCTTGTTTCGTTTCGAAATAAAATAACAACAACAACAACAACAACAACAACAATATTAATCCAGGAAATAACTGTTGCGGAAATTGGCAAAACTGCGACTAGAACGTCGATGTCCGGAAATCCGAGGAAAATTTCCATTTCGGGTTGGTGGTAAAAAAATGGGCAATTTTCATCGGTTTGATTGAAATCCCAGTAAAATAGCGTAATATTGAAGTAAAAAGTATTTGAATTATTTATTGTTAGATATGATCATGGACTAATTATAACAATAACAAACTTTCGTTTAATAAAAATAGAAAATAATGAAAACAATAAATTTAAAAGAAATGATAGTTTTCTATTCCAATGATTTTATAATGAGAACGAAAATTTAAAAAAAAAAAGAAAAAAATAATTGAATCAAACAATGTTAATGAATTTAAATGTGATAACAATGGGGAATTTCGACATAAAATGCCAACGATTTTTACTAGAATATTACTGTGTATAGTAAAACAGCGAAAAAAAAAAGTATGTCGGTCAGAAAGAGTACAAAGAATGCTTAAAAATAAAAATCTAGTGCTATGCCCTAGATAACTATCTCGTACAGATCACACACAACATCGTGGGGCCGCCTCTTCTTCTCCACAAAATACGGGAAATACCAAACTGACAATGTTGTACGCAATTCGGTCATTGACCCTTTTGACTAATCGAAATACCTCTGTGATTATTTTATAATATATCGACCACCATTCCAATTCCAAAATCACGTAATCAATCCTCCCCCCATATTTTTTTCCTCCCGTCCCTTAATTCCCACATTATTTGAATACGCATGCTTATCACATTACACCGTTACCACCAAAAACGATGTAATGTTGCAAATTCCCGCTTACGTCGTCTCTCCATTTCCCCTTCTTAACATAACAACAACAACAACAACAAAAAAAAGTTCGTTCTATGACTCCTCCGACCGAAATCGTCGCAAGTACGACAACCTAGATTCGCGAACGTTGACCCGATACTCCACTGCTACACCACCAGGGCGACGGACGACAGAGCTTCTGGATAATGATGACGAGAAGCTTTTGGAAAAATCAAACATCTACATATATGTATGTATGTGTGTGTATGTAGGGTGGTTGGTGAGGTGGGAAATGGAGAAGAAAAGTGGAAATCCCCACCGATTCATTCGATGTGTCATATAAGAGGGTGGGCGGCGGTGGTGGTGTGGTTGGTGGTAGTATGGATGGAAGGGTCGATTTTGGAGCAGATTGTTTTTGGGGTCGGTCGTTGGTTTCGACCAAGTTTCGAGTTCAACGCACTGTGCTGACCTTTATATATAAGCACAACGTTGTGGGTGTTTGACTTTTGTTTGTTGGGAGCACTGACCAGGCCAATATTTTGCGCGCCGACAGATAGCGCCTCCAAGAAAAACCTGCTAGTGTGTAGGAGAACGATAAGATCTAGTTCATAATACAAACAATTTATACAAGAATAACGATTGTTCTATTTAAAAAAAAAATCAAAATAAACATTAGATACAAGAAATAAACAAATAAATAGCTAATATAACATTAAAAAATCGATTATGAAATGTTTAAAGAAAAATTCAATGCATTTCTTTTTGTTCCTTTAGTCAGCTATATCGGTAATTTCAATACATTTCCTGGAAATTGCGGTTCTCCCCCAAGTGTAGACGTAATTTCGTAATTGTTTTAATAATGCATACATATTTATTATGGTATTTGTGTATTATGTGCATGTTTATGTATGTATGTATGTATGGATGTATGTGTGTGTGTGTGTGTGTGTGTGTGTGTGAGTGCGTAGAGTTAGCGCGTTCATTGACACCGATTAACGTTATGTTGTTGAGGTAGCGCATGAAGCGGGCCCCGTACCGGTGACGTAACAGTGATAGTATGTGACGTCAGGAATATTCGAGAACCCATATTCAGGTCGGTGTGCGTCTCCGAGGTAAAAAGTCTTTGACCGGTCCCGTTTTCGTCTTCAGGTTCGACGAACCTCTCTTTGTTCGTGTCGTCCATACAACAAACTTCTTGGTCTTCATTTGACTCATCATCCATTTCGCCAGAAAAAAAACTTTTAAAATCTACACTACTGTTTACACATTAATTAGCACATATTTGCATTTCTTGGAATTCGTGAAAAAAGAATGATCTAGAAAAACGACCACTTTAAGATTTGCTGCACAATTCGTTGTCAGTTGGGAAAAATTGCAGGTGTGTCGTTTATGTGTGTGTGTGTGTGTGTATGGGGGTGGTGGTGGTGGTGGTGGTGGTTGAACAATCCCGCGCAAATCGTTCTCTAGGTGGCGAAAATTCCATCTCGTTCTAGCCCTTTGGTTGGCTGTTGCAGCGGAAGGGAGACGGCAATAACCAGACTCTCACTTTCACGCGTTGAACTGGCCTCGCGAACACACTTTGGCGGGTTAACAACCGGCAACTGGGTCAACTGGTTAAGTGTGGCGAACTCTCTGGCTTCAGATTCAGTGTTGTGTCAACTTTGCAACAGTAAAGACGCATCCCCCGCACAATAATAACATTAATTCATTAATTAATGTTTGAATAAAAACCAATAATAAAATTAATCAAAAAATATTTCGTTTTTTAAATAAAAGTTATGAATATTTCCGGTGTGGCAATTTCGTGATGGCCGTTCTTAGTTGTTATACAGAGTCCTTTTCAACGACAAAAACACCCAGTTTAAGCAATAAAACAACGACTAGCAGCAATAATAATAATAATAGTAATAGTAATAATAACGTGAACGGTGGTGTTAAAAAAAGGAAACGTTTGCAGGGCTTCTTCAGACGCAGCATCCAGCAGAAAATCCAGTATCGGCCGTGCACAAAGAATCAACAGTGTTCAATATTGAGAATCAACAGGAATCGTTGTCAATATTGCCGATTGAAAAAGTGTATCGCTGTTGGGATGAGCAGAGACGGTAAGTTTCATTTATTCATAATTATTATGTCCCCCATTATCCCCATATCACATTAGGTTGTGTGTTGAAAATTGGGTCATCCAGGTCCATGGGGTGAATGACCGGACCGGTTATATAGAATGCGCGCGAATCCTATGAGAAAGTCATAAGAGCGAAAGAGACAAACTGTGTATATATATAGGGGGAAAGGTGAATGACCTCTACACTAATATCATGTAATACTACTGCCACTGTATACTAGAAACGGTCACCCTAATTCCTCTCTCTCTCTTTCTCGCGCGCGCGAGCCCTCCCTTTGCCTGCAAGTGTGTCGTTTGCAAAATTAATTATTGCCCAATCAACTGTATCTATCGTTCCCTTTCTCTCTTTCAAATGATTGTATTTCTGTTGATGTTTTTATTATTAATTTTATTATTATTATTATTGTTAGTATTTGCTGTAGTAATAGAGTTCAAATCATGTTAAGGACGTCGACTCCAAGATCGTTGGCCCACATTCTGGTGGTGCACTTTTACTCTAATACACAGTCAATAGATTTTTGCACAACATCAAATATTAGGAAATACTCTAAGAATTCTCCCACTTTATTCGCAATCTTTTCTTTTTTTTTCTAATCACTTTTACCATAATATTTCATTATTCTTGTTTTTGAACGATGGAGAAAGTTGTGATTAAGTTTTCTGTAATTTCTTCCCCTCTACTCGGATACAGTAAATTACAGATGTATTATTTACTATTTATATTAACTATTACTACTCCTACTATCACTATTATTTACTATTACTACTACTTCACCACCATTCCATATGCTCGTTACTTTTTTTTTCTGTTAATTTTATTTCCTGACAAGTAGAAAGTCCAAGATTTCGTAAGAATCTGGCGAAATTGCCACAGTTTTTGCTAAAAGAAATTTCACACAGGAGAACAATGACCTGTGTTGTACCACTAGCGAAACAAACCACAAACTTTAAATCGCTCAAATAAATAACTTGAATTTTTTTTATTGTATCATAAATAGTCCAGAAATAATTATGTGGCGCCCTCTATTAACCGATCTATAAAATTTATATAGAACCTGCGCCCTTTCATCCCGCTATTAAATGTCGTCGCGACGCCTGCTTTTTCGCGCCCCATGGTTATGTGTAATATAAACGTGCTTGCAATGTAGGCAACCAAAGATACACCGTAGAGATGGTTATGTATTGATAGTAGGAAAGGGCAAACTCCCACGCCAACGACCTTGATGATTCCGACGCCAGCGCCGTTGGCGTCGTCGTTCAATTTTTATTTTATCTCTTTCTAACATATTGTCACCCCCTATTGCAAAGCTCAAGTTCAAGGGTGATGGAGGGGAAAGTTGAGGAGAACACGGCGCCGCGCGTTTCAATTTGTGTTTTCACAGAAAGGTGGTGGGGGAGCCTGCGATATCGGTGTGTGTGTGTGTGTGTGTGTATATGTTGAGAGGGGAGTAGCGCAAGCATTGTGGGCGTCCCGTTCTACGGCGATGCCGCCTGGTTCTCTCATACACTCACTACTTGTTGTAGTTCGCGCCACTACGCTACTATAACGCTTGGCGTGTAGACGTTTGTGTGTATATTGTATACCGTGTATTGTAATTTTGTATGTGTGTAAAATAATACAAGTCGGGAATGCCAGCTCGTGCGATACGCAGCCCGACAACAGTTATGCATAATGCAAATGTGATGGGTGAAAGTGCACAACATTGTTATCCGCAAAGACATAAAATGAGTGAAGAATTGCCCATATTGAAGGGCATCCTTAACGGCGTTGTCAACTATCATAATGCACGTATGTGTCTATTTTTTTTTTAATTAATATCTTAATTGAAATATCTAATTAAATTTAGATTTTCGAATTTTTGGTAAATGGTGTCGCATGTTTTTATGTAGCGGGGGACGACATAATGACACTTTCTTTTCGACACGACTGACCTACAACACTTTCATCCTTTCGTGTGAAAGCAAATTTCTCCCGCGCGTTTTCCGATTATCCACCGATGATATATCAAGTCTTTACTTTCTCTCTCAGCCGCGCGACAATAACCGCGTGCTATAAGCCCCAGGGTAACGGCCGACAGACAGATGTAGAGCAGCTGGCACGCGTCTGGACACCTGGTCGTCTCCTCTTGCTCATATACAGTCATTCAACCTTCTTCATATTTTTTTTTTGTTTCCTTAATCATCCCCCATATCTACATATACCTACAAATTAAAAAAACATCACATAGAAATATGTATACAAAAAATAAATCTAATGTATCCACTTTCTCCTTGTTACAGCTGTACGATTTGGTCGCGTGCCTAAAAGAGAAAAGGCTCGTATTTTGGCAGCAATGCAGCAGAGTTCAAATTCACGTACATTAGAAAAGGCAGTTTGTGCTGAATTAGAAGATGAACAACGATTATTGGCGACAGTCGTCAGGGCACATATTGACACCTGCGACTTTACAAGAGACAAAGTTGAACCGATGTTAGCCAGAGCTAGGGAGCAACCCTCCTACACCGCCTGTCCACCCACTTTGGTAAGTTGGAGAATCTTATTGAGTCGACGAACTCGAACAGCTAAATAGGGCGAATTCGATGAGAACAAAGCCTTTGCATTGCCAGACTGGGCGACCTTGCGGCAGGGGACTAGCGGAAACGTTCAAGGTCTCTGCCGCAGCCCTCGCCAAACAAAACAATTCAAACAACTTTCAAAATAATAGTAGGAAAATGCCCTTGCAATAATCTGAAAAACAATTAGTACTTGAAATAATAATTTGTGTATTTTTGTTACAGGCTTGCCCATTGAATCCAAATCCCCAGCCATTGACCGGCCAGCAGGAGTTGTTGCAGGACTTTTCGAAACGTTTCTCGCCGGCAATTCGTGGCGTTGTTGAGTTCGCTAAACGTATTCCCGGTTTCTCATTGTTAGCCCAAGATGATCAGGTGACTTTGTTGAAGGCCGGCGTTTTTGAAGTGTTACTGGTGCGTTTGGCGTGTATGTTCGATGCCCAAACATCTAGCATGATTTGTTTGAATGGACAAGTGCTGAAACGTGACTCTATCCATAATAGTTCAAATGCTCGTTTCTTAATGGATTCAATGTTTGATTTTGCTGAACGTATGAACGCGTTACGTTTGTCGGACGCTGAAATCGGTCTGTTTTGTTCGGTAGTGGTGATCGCGCCCGATCGGCCTGGACTTAGAAACACTGAATTAATTGAGAAAATGCAAAATAAATTAAAACAGGCGTTACAGTTAATTGTTAGTCAGAATCATCACAGTCAAGCTCATATTTTGGATGAATTAATGAAAAAAGTTCCCGATCTCCGTACGTTGAATACTCTTCATTCAGAAAAATTGTTAGCTTTTAAAATGACCGAACAACAACAAATGATGCAACAACAGCAACAGCAACAACAAATTTGGAATGGTCCATTAGAAGAAGAAGCCAGTAGCAAGAGTCCTACAGCTTCATGGTCATCATCTTCAGATGTTACCATGGATGAAGCCAAAAGTCCTTTAGGTTCAGTCAGCAGTACTGAATCAATGTGCTCATCAGAGATAACATCATTAAATGATTATCATCAACTTGGGCCACATGTTAGTGCAAATGTTGCTAATGCCCCATTATTGGCAGCAACATTAGCTGGTGGTGTTTGTCCACATCGACATAGAGCCAATTCAGGCTCAACATCGTCGGGTGATGATGAATTAGCAGCAACGTCACATTTAATTCACAATGGTCTGACGATAACACCAGTTTCGAGACCACACAGTTCCCATCCAAGATTCCGTAAATTGGATTCACCTAGTGATTCTGGCATTGAATCGGGCACTGAAAAAGTCGATAAACCTAGTGCTCCAACATCCTTATGTTCCAGTCCTAGATCATCAATGGATGATCATCATATAGTTGAAGATATGCCAGTTTTAAAACGTGTCCTACAAGCTCCACCATTATACGATACCAATTCATTAATGGATGAAGCTTATAAACCACATAAAAAATTCCGGGCGTTGCGCAATAATAAAGATTCAGCTGAAGCTGAACCGGTTGTGGTCATGTCACCACAACCTCCTCAATCACAACTACAGGTGCAATTGACTACAGCACCACCATCATTACCGCCTCCACAATCACAAACATCCAATCTATCCAGTACACATTCAACATTAGCCAAATCATTAATGGAAGGTCCTAGAATGACTGCTGAACAAATGAAACGAACCGATATTATTCATAATTTTATTATGAGAGATGAACATTCACCAGCCGCTTCACCATTAGTAACGGCAACACCAACATCCTGTCCGTACAAAGCCAGTGGATCTCTTTTGCAGCCAGCGTGGGCGACTAGTGTCATTACAACAACAGGTCGCCATCACCAGCAACTACAACATGGGTCAAATGGTTGTAATAGTCATACTAGTGGTGAAACCACACCACCATTATCACAAGAGTACAGTCGAATGTACTTGCAATCACCACATTCAACATCACCTGCACCACGATCTCCTATCGGCAGTCCGTTATTAACAGCCGCCAAAATTGTTGAATTACAAGTCGACATTGCCGATCCACAACAACCACTCAATCTATCAAAAAAATCACCATCACCATCACCCAGACCCATCAAAGTTGTTAAATTAGAAGTTTAATCGAATTTAATTGAGACTGGCGAGACCAGTCGCGATCGGTTCGGGTTCGAATTGTTGTTTTTTGTTTTCTCTCACAAGTACAAAGAAACAATAATAATAATAATAATAAAAATGGAGTGTGTGTGTGCTCCCGGGATTCTCGGACTTGAAAGCCGCCCGAGGTGCAGAGGTGCCACTTTGAATCAATACCAAATATTTTTTTCGAGTTTATATCGAAAACACAAGCAGCAAGAAGAAAAATGAAGAGCAGAAAAATAGTGAAATTGAACAAGAAGAAGAAGAAAAACTAGAAAATCATAAATGAGTGTACGGGGTAATGTTTTTGAAGAAAATGTTCACAGAATAAAAAAAAAAATAAAAATAAAAATCACCAAAAAAATTGGTCGTTTTATATCATCATCTCTGTAATTCTCTATATGTTGATGTGTGGATTTTATGTTATTGTAGTTTTTAGAATGGCCGATGGAATAAAAAAAAAAATTTGGCCAATTTCTCGTTATGACTGTGAAACTTCCGCGATAATAACCTCCTGTCTCTGGTCAAGAATCATGTGTGTTTTTTGTTATCATTTTTATTATTTGTGTAAATAGTGGACCAACTTTTTTCAAAGAAAAAAAAAATAAAACACTTATCAGAGATGGGAGTTTTTTCAACACATCCCCCGTTTAAATTGCTAAAGTTTCAAACAATCACTAATTTAATGGCTATATTGTATAAAAATGAGTATTTATGATCCTTTTAGATTATTAATTAATAAATCTGTATAAAAAAAAAAACAACGGCATTAGCACCGATCCTATTGTGTAGAATTTTTAATCATTTTAATTAGCTTGATATATTCTATGTATATGTGATAATTTCTCGGTAGGAATTATAATGAATTTGTGCATAAGTTTTTGTGTTATTATTATTATTATAATAATTATTATTATTGTATCTCAGTTTGTAAAAAGAGACTCGTTCGTTAATTTTATAATCATCTCCACCACATGTTGTATTATCATTATTATCATCATTTTCATCGCCCTTCACTACCATCACCACCAATCACCATACAATCACCTCGCCACCAAACTATTGTACCATTATTGCTCATTTATATAATTTTTTGTTTTTTTTTACCATTATCATGCTCCATCGTGATTGTAGGGCGAGTTGAGGAGGAGACGATTGAGACTGATTCGGGAATAGTTTAATTAATTAATTGAAAAAATAATTATAAATCCAGTGGACCTATTCCCATGACATGTCTTCAAACCTCTCGCCCGTTGTTTGGGACGTGCAAAAAATTAGTTCTGCCCCTCAACTGATGCCAACAAGATAGCAAGAGAAAAAAATATGTATCAACAAAGTCATTTTTAATAATAATCCTCCCTCCCTACCCCCCGCCCCCCTTTTACTTATAATCTTTATCTTGTATATGTATTTTGTTCATCTGACTCTCTGGCAAGGGGCCAGCCCTGTTAATAAACATCAAGGACCGGGCCCACCTTGTCCGCTAAGACTTGTGTAATGTAAGAATTTTGTAAATTTGGTAGCTTGTTGAGGCCGTCAGAATAATAAACCATGTCTTGGTGAATATGAATCGTTTTAATTTTTACCCGATTTCTTCCTTTCCTCTAATAAGGTGATCAGAGCACCACAAGTTCACGGTACTATATACCTAGACCAGAAGAGATATTTTTAGTACTTTTTTTCTCCTTTGGCCTTCTGAAAAAACCTAGAATGACGTCGATTTCCAAGCAATTTGTCATCATCGCCCAATAAAGAGCTAAATGCGATGATAATGCGGTAAACAATCAGACGGCCTTGGCCTTGGCACCATGGGCCCGTCGCGTGTACATACACACATACATACATCTCTCCCCAAACCCCCCCTCTAGCACTATATTTAAATCCAACTGATAAAAACTAAGTCACTGTTTTTCGTAATAACTCTTCTTATCACAAAAATATTTATGCGCGGGGTGGGGTGGGGTGAGGTAAATGGATATGTTTTAGAGAAATTGTTATTTTAGAGGGCTGAATTATGACAATATTTATCGATGAATGAAGGTCATATCGGTATGACGGAAACAATAAACTAATCAATCGGTTCTATACCATCTTTATTATCAAGGTCTTTTACTTGGGTGACCATTTAAATGTCAACGGACAAGGTCAATTTGGTGTATCTTTAATATAACAATAATAATAATAATAGTAATAATAAAATTAAAACAAAAAGTGACAATTGTAATAATATTTGAATTTTTGAATTGGGGGCCCGTACTTAGGAGAGATTTGGCCCTCAAAATGATAATTTGGCTCCAATACTATGGTGATATGATGAAGGTCAAGTACGATGGCGCTTTGGCAAAATTACAATAACAGACAAACAGTATACAGGATAATTTGTGTGTGTTGATGATACTGAAGGCCAGGGCCACCAAATCCTAAATATATTGAAAATATGTTGGGAGAAAAAAATATGTAAAATTAAACATTTAATTTATTGAAAATAATTAGGAAAAATAATACGAGTAATAGTTATTACTATTATTTTTTTTTTCGTAATTTTTTTCTGTGTATTCCACAGTCAAGGTCTGCCTGTTTTGTCAATATATTGTTTACCATATTCGCATGGAATCTTAGAAATTGCGTCTTTGGAATAATTTCCTTGTTATACCTTTAACAGAACGATTTTTTTGCCGGGGGGAGCTTAAATTTATTCCGAATAAATTTCAAGGGTTTAATTCGAAAAAAAAAATGCTTCATAACAATGTTTTTTGCTCGTCTAATACCGTATCCTCTTTTCAAGAACAAATTAAAATCTCCTCACACAAAAAACTCTTATAACAAATTAGACTGATCGTGAATCAGTCGCCCTTTTTTTTTTGTTGGTCTCGCCGTTGTTGTGGAGGCGATCCCCAATAATTGTTATCGCCCCACACTGTGTGTATATGAGTTCCAGCGACCTTTCGTCGACCCCTTGTATGATAATTCCATACACAATTTATAACCTTGGAGCCTTCAGTCAATCATTTAAAATAAAATTTGGATGCTTTACAATCTATTATTTCGATTTTAAACGACGACAAGTCGAGACTAACTGAGCCAAGACCTTGCTGATATAATTCAACAAATATTGTCTTTAATAATTTGGATTCAACCTTCACCATACGAATCTTTCTACTTGTACTGCGTGCTATCATTATCAATAATATCCTTTATGATAAGGTCGAAATTGCATAATCTATTTAATTTCATCACACAAAAAAAAGTACTTGGAACTAACCTTGCATCTATACGTTATTGACGCAATTAACCTCCTACATGTGGCACATCATCATGTTCCTAGTACCGCCAAAATCTGTTCCACTCGTTGTGTAGTCAAGGTCCAGGGACGACTTATCTAAATATTTATTGTAAAAACTATACAGTCTGTTTCGAAGTTCTCCCCTGTTTTGCCGGCAAAAATACAAGAGAGACACACACGAAACCTGATGCTGGCCATGTATTTTTAGAAAAATCCGAAATTTTTTCCAAAAAATCATTCGATGATTTCTGTCCGCCGCCGCACACACACGATCAAGATCAGTTTAGCTCGGGTCATTCACCGGGAGATTAAAAAAGAATTTATTCTTGGCTCTTTGGTAAATAAGATGATAGCTCTCTTTAACACCCACACACACATACACACTCTCTATTTTGCTCATTTTTTTTTCTAGCAAAAAAAAAACGAGCGACAAGCAAAAATTTTTTGTCTGTTTTGGGAGACATTCAAAACATATCAAACGAACATATCGTCGTCGGGTGGTTATATTTGTCCAAGAAAACAAAAAACCAAAAAATCCTGGGCTAACACCAACCAATAAAGAGGATTTTTAATTGAAAAAATGTACAAATTATTTTCGTTGTTTGCATAAAACTCGCCAATACAAACAAATTTAAGGTTGGTTGGGTGTCGAAAATGTATCGTCAAAAATATACCCAGAACGATGTTGTTTACGTACTATACCTCTTTCGGGATGCAAAAAAGACACACATCTAGAACAGTGACTCTCAACCAAGGTGCCGTAAGTATAGGAAATGGGTGCCCAAGCGATCTGTAAGATAAATACAGATGCAATATAATGTAATGTACCATTGGTTCAAATTGTCGTACCTTGTCTGAGGATGCCGTCGCCTAAAAAAGGTTGAGAACCACTGATTCTAGAGGGTAAAGTCCGATTAACAGCAACCGAAAACGGTTTGTTTTCATTTGAAAAGAAAGCGACAGTCGAATTATTAATCGAGAAACAAGAGAAATCGTCGCAATATTAAAAATATTTCACCTGTACCAGGTGCAACATCCATCTGCTTTTCAGCATCGTAATAATTCACCAAAGAAAGAAAATGTTAGTAGGTCGAATTTTTCCATTTATACCGATTCTACATGGAAATTGATCTGATCATCCGTTAGCAAGAAAAAAAGTATAAAAACACAATGAATTTTCACTTTTTCGTTCCAATAACCGATAAAATAAATGATGATTCCTAAATAAGGTGTACCTTGAAAGAGACTAAATCAATTTATCAGAAAGTATCCTGGCAAATTAATGGATTGATCTGACAACTAAATCGGAAAAAACATCAACCAATATATCGTCGTTTATTTGATCGACTTCAGGTCAAGGTAAGATCGATTTGTTCAGGACAATGAATATTCAAAGAGTTCAATCTGAACTTAGGGGGATGATTTAATTGGGTCGTCGTGGCATCAATAGACCTCGACAGGTAGATTAGCATTTTCGAGTAGATAAATTTGTATGTATATTGTGTGTGAGAGGGACGGTGTGTTTTGAAGAGAAACTCGTTATGATCGGATCCTTCTCAGGAAGCAAATCAAAACCTCTTTGTTATTAACCCAACGCAAATTAACGATCATGGTTTAAATGACTTTGTGGAATTATTGAAATCGCAGGTTTTGGTGGTTATTTTTGTAGAGCAGGGCCCCGTGGCCAATCTTCTCCTAATCTGCAGCAGCAAGCTTGTCAGGCATCAAAAAAAACACAGGATCGAATTGTGCCCCTAACAGATTGATCCTTGTCAAAAACACTGGCATCAAATATCGACCAAGCCCTCACAATTTTATTAGAGGCGCAACTCACCCCTAGTCTTTCAACTATCGGTCAGTGTCAGGGCGCAACTTGACTACATCGATATTTCTATTTTTGCAATCCGCTCGTTTATTACCCACCCAGTATAAACTATTTCTACCAACTCTGTAAATACGACATGCTAATTCGCGTACTGCTTGTAATTTTGTAATTCCTATTTTTTCCGTGATAACGATTTAATGTCGAGGCCAAGGTTAGTTGTTTTTTTTTGCGAAATAATAATAGTTTCGCAACTACCACCCATTAGTTTGATAAGAGTACAATTTCAATTTTAAAATACAATAGTTTGTGTAGGCTGTTAAATAAAAGAATTGATTTCGCCATTTAACAAATTGGAAAATGATTTCTGCGAAATATTAGCACATAATTTTTTGGAAAGAAGGAACAGGAAAACCGTTTAATTAAAGGAGGAAAAATTTTTCTACACATCATCACGACCATGTACTTGAGAGTTTAAAATTGGCCACGAGGTCGTTCCTAAAGCGACGACGACGACGACGACTACGAAAATACGATGTGACTCCAGCGAAAAAAATGATCAATTTTCAAATCCGAATTTCACCAGTCATGGGGCAAAAGGAAAAATAATGGGTGCCTTTGAAAAAATCGCAATCTAATTGACCCAAATTTGCATATCCAGTACTAAAATCCACTTGACAACATACAGAATATGGCTGGGTCATTATTGATTATTACGTGCAATGTTGGCACTGTTGCTTTGATTATAAAATATGGAACAGCATTGAAATCATATGTAAAAATCATCTTGGCATACATGAATGTGTTATGTTTCCGCAAATACAAATCAAATAGAACACTGCAACCTTCAGAATTACAACTGAAAAATTCATATTTCAGCCTTCTGCAAACCGCACGTTTTTCCTGTTTAATTAATAAACAAAAACTTGAAGATAAAACTTCTAAAAAATATATGTAAAATTGGAAATCTATGGAAAGTCCACTTTATTCACTGGAAAAACGCCACACAAAAGCCCATTTTTTTGGTTTAATGCGAACATTACTTTATCCTCTCCCCGCCCACAGAACTTTAAGAAAAACTGAAAAAACAACTATTTCATCAACGACCGATAGCAGGTTTTATTTTATTTTTATATAGAGGTGCCTATCATCGAAAATGCACTTTTACTAAGGTCAAGTTTACAGTGTTCTTGACATTTGGACCCGGATGATTTGGCAGAAATTGACAAAACTGAAATTTGATCGAAAAACCTTGACGAACAACAGTCGAACGATTGGCGAAACAAAAAAATAACATGTCTGAATATTTTTAAAAATCAATACACCAATTCGATAAGTTATCTTGCGGAATTATTTTCATTGAGAAATAGTCACGTTATTGCTAGGAAGTGTTTTATGGGATGATTACGAAAAAAAAAAATTACACAAAGTAAATTGGAAAAACCATACGACCTCGATAATCTGAAGAATATAAGTTTATTTTTATTCGTATTAAACATACGACAACAATACAATCCGCAATGCTGACATTTCTTGCTGCTCAATTATTCAGAAGTGTGTTCGCTATAATTGAGAATATTTTATGATTTGTTACATTTAACTAGCTGGAGATAACAATTACCCTTACTTTATAACGATTTTAACGGCCTTCAGTCGTTAAAAATAGTTGCTACATTCTAGCAACGAATCCCCTTCATTATACGTATAGTTGCTGAAAAATGACTTTACGCGCGCTTTTTCACTAACAATAAGAATTTTGAAATCTGGCAGAGAAAATTTTGTTTCATCACGAATTTATCAATGGAAATTTCGAAATTTTCTTAAAAATCAACTGTCTAAAAATGACTGTTCGGAAGTTGAAAATACGTTGGTGTTATTATTGTTTAGGCCACCTGTAGTCAAGAGCGGAAGTACGGCCGACTCGCCATAAGGACTGAAAATAGAACTGAAGGTTGCCCTCAACTATAAGGGCTTGCATGCCATTGAAATTCTAACGTATTTTCCAACAATAATCACTAAAGTTGTCCCTATTATAAGCTAACTACACGCAATATTATACTACGTTTTTATAAAATTATATCCCGTCTATGTAATTTTAATAAAAAAATCGTTTCCATGTAAAAATAGGTCAGACCTAACTGAAAGGCATCCCGTTTTAACCTTGGCTTAATAAAGACGAGGCCATCAGATAATTCCATAATTAATAGATAGCTGTAAAGGCGCATAGTGTTTATCCGATATTAGGGCGATTAATTGACGCCATTTCCACAGGAATAACACGTCTGACGCAAAAGAAAACCCTATACTATAGTATGACGTGATTACCATATTCGCCCTTTTTCTATTGAAAGTTGAATATTTGCCAACATTATCATTCTGCTCCCCGGAAAAAGAGACACCAAAAAATCTCGCATATTTGACAAGAGCGCCTAAAAAACTTTACATATCTTCTGCGTCTTTCATCCCCAAAAGAGTTCTCTCACAATCAGTCAAATCGGCAGGTACCTACTGTTGTGTTCCCAAAGGCTAAAGTTCAAGTTTAGCAAAATATCCAACACGTCAGCGGACGTCGTCCTAGTAACGGTCTCCACCCTGGTGACGTAACCGTGACGCACGGCGTCCCGACGCAACAACATGACCTTGGCCGATCGTCAGTCGATATGTTACGGCGTGACATTGGCCATCAATTCTAACTTTAACCGATATTGTTACGTTATAAATTTATATGTAGAAACGACGAAACAATTGAGATTGGTTGATAAAATTGTTGATTAGGGGACCTAGAACTGATATTGAAAGTGTGTAGGAGGAGGGTTTCGCAAGTTACCAATTACCTATAGTTTTTTTTGCTTAGATTTATTTGAACAATCAAAGAACAATCGCATGTTTTAATTTTGCAATTATTCATAAATTAGTCAATCAGTTTCCGTAAATCGCGTAAATCTGTTGAATACGATATTGATCGAATCCCACGCAAGAATCGGCGGTTGTGCAATAAATTTTCCAGGAAATCCATCCGTTTTTAGCTCGAGCGCGTTGTCCCACCATCCCTTATATCCTTCGAACGTCTCATTCCATCGCACTACATCTCTCTTTCTCCCTCCCGTCGATATTCCTCTCTTTGCTTAGCAAAAAAAAACAAACAGGGTTGATGGAAAAATTGTAGGTGGTATATTTATGATTTGGGGTTGAAAAAAAGGATGTGTAGTGGGGATAGATGGAAAATGTATTTTCCGAGCTTGCGTTGTCGTATCCCACATGGATCTACTATATACATGGATCGAGCGTACAGCGACGGTGACTAGTTCCAACATCACTTAGAGAGT